>JAKUCM010008992.1:0-13496 GCA_023374145.1 Lepidium sativum | reverse complement strand
ACTCATGCACCTTATTTTAATGAAGCTCGTCGGTTCTTTCCATTGGTCGGTTTTTTATTATTAGTATCTGCGTTACTAACATCTTGAATTGAAATCAAAATTAATTTATCTTGTAATAGCCAATGTGTTTAATACTTTCAACAATATATAGAAGATTTGATTCATCATTGATTACGTCAAATTATTTATTTTAGTAAAACTATATTTGTCCTACAGTGTATAGTTTCAGTATGGATTAAATTTTGTTTGACTATTGGACTATATTATAACGTGTCATTCAAATTGTCAAATCGTCAATAAATTTTAAAAACCTTATAAATTAAATTAAAGAGAGGATATTAATTGATTGCATGGGGTAGGAATAGTATTAACGTAGGGAAGTGGGTCGCTGTTGTGGAATTTGTGAAACTATAATAAATGAATATTTGATTTAATTTTGTAAAAAATTATATGGAAATGTTGAAGCAATAATACAATTATTTTTTTTTTGTCAACTAGTTTAATAGATTTTAATGGATTTTTGTTGACAAATAAAAAAGTTTAATGGATTTTAATTCCATTCCTACTACGGTAAATAAAATATCCAATCTCGACTATACTATTGGTCACATGTCATCGTCTAATACGTTTATTTTTTTTGTTAATATTGGGGCACAAATAGCTAGCCCATTAGTCAAGATCTTGCAAATGTAAACGGGAGGACTCGATTTCAAGATGTACAAATGTAAATGTCTTTTGTAGACTTAGCAGCTGCCACTAAGCAAAATGTCATTTGCATCGTTTAATACGTTTAGTTAAAATTGATTATTTATGATTGCATTAAGAAAATATAATCGGGAAGAGGCGGTAATGACACGCGTGTCTCCATCTATTACGGGGACAAGTTAGTGGGGATTTCTGAGGAGCTTTGTCTTTCCTTATTTCCTATGTTTTCTTCTTCTTCTTTTTTTTTTCTTTTTTTACTTCCACTATTCCTTTTTTCTTATTTTGTTTTCTCGATCGTTTCATTTTAATTTCTAAATTTTTATAAACATTTGCGGCACATAAATAAAAATACACTATTCAATCCGTTTCATATTACTTGTCATTGTTAAATTTTTTGTTTCATTTTTATTTTCTAATAAATTTTTAATATAAAATATCTTTTTTATCTTTAATTAAATTAATAAAATATTAAATGATTTGGAATTCTAATAATTAATCAAAAGCATAATAGAGTATTTAACTCTTCTCTTAATATTTGAAAAAGATAATAGAATGACGAATAATATGAAACAAATATAGTATTGCTTTTGTTACTCGATAACTTGTCTCCGGATTCAAATCCGAGTATGACAAAATAAATACATTCTCACTGATTATTACATTAGGAGTCTTAATAGTTCATCTTTTAGACATGTTAATTGATATTCACATTTAAAAAAAAAATGTATGTATTTTTTGCATTATTATTTTATCACTATTAATACAAGAAGATTATTAATTATTTGAAAGGATAACCAAAAAGATTGACAAATTATTTAAACTTTATATTGGAAAAGTATTTTGATGGAAGTTATGGTCTACAATTGATTGCATAATATTTTTTTTTAAATAAACTTTGTTTATTTTTAGCCGAACAAAATAATCATTTTTAGAATCAACAAATGTTTAATAAAAAATGTTACAATACGCATGTTATAAACATTCATAAGATCTATCTATAACTTTTTCAGTTACAAAAAAAAAAAAACAAGATATATCCATAACTTTTTACGTATAACGAAATGGAATTCATTTCGTATAGTAGTTGGAAGTATTACAATCTTGTCAAAAACATTATTATCATTTGGTTACGATTTGATACTTACTAAAATTTCCCAAAATTTCTTAAATTGTCTTTATAATTAAATATCTCAACTTTGTGTGGTAAATAGGTGATCCAACTTTCTAATTCGCTCATCTGAATTCCAGTTGTGATTAACATATCTAAATAATTGTAAACAAAAAAAATGTCATTATTCACAATAATCTCTCTATAATTTTGTTTATGAAATAGAATACTTTACTTTAAAAACTTTTTTTCTTAAAACATGGAAATAAAATAAAAAGTTTAGGTCGGTGGTCGGTGGCCGGTGGACATTTGGCCAATAGCTATGTACTTTTATTTTACTATAATATCCTTTTAAATATCGTCATTTTAGAAGACAAACTCAATGCCAAAATTGAAATATTGTTTTCTGATACATATTTATATAAAACATTGGGAGACGAATTAGTGATAATTTCTCAAATATAACTAATTAGTTGGAAAGAGTGAAAGTACCTTTGGATTCTAATGCTTGAGCCACACATTGGGAATAAATATATATATTTTAATCTTAGAATTTTCAGCACCAAATTATCATTAGTCTTTGATGGACTGTTCTATTCGAATCATGCGTGTGACAACTTAGTTTTGTTTGTTTTTTTATCGTATAGCGTAATTTGAAGACATCAATTTCAAAATTCTATAGATTTGGTTTAAACGAAAATTATGATATAACAGATACTATAATTCTATATTTTAATATTAAAAGTTTGGGGTCAAACACTAATTCATTTTTTTAAAGCACTCTATGAATAATTTGTTTAGCCAGCAATTTTTTAATAAGTGTAGGGTTGATTGGATTCCTATCCAAAAATAATCATAATAAAAGGAAAATAATACATAAAAAATATTATATATACGCAACCGACATCGAGTCGGGGTCATGACTCATGAGACGTAAACCGTATAAACTTCTATCTTCTTCTGATACTGTTTTCATAATTACGATGACCCAAAGCTGTCCAAAACATATTTTGTAAACTGTTTGTTTAACGTTAAGTTTCGATCTTTCATGTATCATAACTTCAAATCTATAAGAATTTTTTTTTGTCAACTACAAATTATATTAGACCACAACTAGCCGGTCCAATAGCTATATTCCTACATAATGTAGATTGGGGGATTCGATCTCTGGTTGTGCAAATGAGATGTTTTATGTGAATTTATAGTCTGTCAGAGCCATTTGCATCTATTATTATTAAAACACAAAAATAATACTTACTTTTCCGTAATTTGTATTTTTAGTATTCTCTCTTTCGATAGAGAAAGTGATGTTTAACACACAAATTATAAAGAAATGATAAAATACTTGTTTTAATGAAATTGTTTGAAGACAGAAATTTTTAGTAAAAAAGTTATATAGACACAAAGGCAATACATAAAAAGGAGTTAATTTCTAAATTAATAAACGAGAACATCACTTAAATTAAAGCAATTTTTAAAAATATTAATTAAATTGAAATGAAAAGAGTACATACAAACTATTAGAAAAATGCAAATGGCTCTAGCCTAGTGGCAGGTGGTAAGTTCATATAAGGCAGTTCATTTGCACAACCAGAGATCGAGTTCTTCCGTCTACATTATATAAGAATTTGGCTATTGAACCGGCCAGTTGTGGTCCAATATGATTTGCCGTTGACAAAAAAAAAACTATTAGAAAAATTAAAATAGCAGCTAAAATGAATTATAAAAACATTACTAGTTTCTAAAAAGCGAGACAGGTTAAGTAAATAAGTAAAAGAGGAAATTTTGACAATAGATAATCCAGCTTTTGTTTGTGCTTGTTAAAATATTCTCTATTACTCTTAAAACAAATCTTTAATGTCTTTATATTTTTATTATTTAAAATCTCACAGTTGTCACTTGGTAAGTGCCGGAAAGAGATACATGACATTTTCTATAATATCAAATTTAAGAATGTTAATGGAGATTAAATCGTCTCATTTAATCTATTTTGATGCGGATCTAATTTGTTTTATAGATTAAATAGACAAACCTGCATAACTAATTATCATAAATATAATAAAATAACTTTCTTTTATTTTATGACGGCAGGTTATGTAATATGTCCGTAGTTTTTTTATTGTACTTATGTTAATATACAAAATAAATTTTAAATATTAGAAACAAGGTTATAAAATCATAAAAATGCATGATCTATGTATTGTGAAACATGCTTTATAGTATAAAATATACATTTAATAAATAAAAAAATTAGTTATTCATTTAACTTATTTTATAAGATTTGACTTTATAAATTAAGAGACAATTATGTTTTTATTAACATTATATATTATCTGACATTATAATTTTTTTTAATTTATTATTTCTAAATTTTAATTATTTTGTAATTTTTTATATGTCTATGATTTGGTCCAATGACCAAATAATCAAATTCACATTAATATATTATTTATAATGAACTAACTCGTAAAATCTTTTTTTACTCTTTTGTCTTTTTCTAATTTTTATATAAAATATTTTTTTCTCATTTCTATCGTTTTTTAACAAAATTCGCTTACAATTTTTTAACCAATTATATTTTGATAACGTTAAAAGATACACTATAAATTCTATATTTGTTTATAATTGATCTATACGTAACCATTATCGAAGATATTATAGGAAAACAAACCAACGATAAAATTTACACTTCATAATACAAGTAAGCACAAAAAAAAAATGCAAGTAAATTTAGATAAATTGAAAATCCCAATACACCATAGTGTGTAACTAAATAATCTAATACACTACTTATCATAATAAAAATGATATGTCGACAACATTTTTCACTTTCTTATTTTGGATACTAGCGATTTGTCCACATATCATATAATCTTTCGTTCCGTTAAAATAAAATAAAAATAAAAATGTCATTTGTGTCCACCATATTTATCTTTTTGTATTGTTTCAAGTTTATGTGAATTATTATATAGATGTATATATTATGATGGAAATTATATCATAATTCGTGGTAGAATTATGCGTATATCTTATAATTATGGAGTGGGGATTAGCTGTGAAATTGGTGGCATATGAACGTGCCAATTACCCAAAAATTTATAACTATTTTATCTTTTGGGAGAACACACAATTGAAGCAAACCCTCGAATCGATAAAGGACCACAAACACATATATATTTATTTTACATACCTTATTGATCTCCACAATTATTTCTGTCAAACCAATATTATATATATTTCGATTCGTTTTTTCGTCAAGGGCAAATTATATTGGACCACAACTGGCCGACTCAATAGCTAAATCTTGATTTAAATCGCTGCCGTTTCTTTGACTTTTTTTCTTTCTTTCTTTATCCAGAAAGATAAACAAAACAGGTATAAAAGCTATAATTGTAAACCACGATCAAATTTATGGAAGCATTGGTTTATACATTTCTCTTAGTATCCACTTTAGGAATAAATTTTTTCGCTATTTTTTTTGGGAACCACCTAAAATTTCAACTAAAAAATGAAAATTCTTACATAATGTAGGCGGGAAAACTCATCCCTAGTTGTGCAAATGAGATGCTTAATGTAGATTTACTGTCTGCCACTAGACTAAGAGTCATTTGCTATTTCGATTCGTTTTGAAGCTAGCTATATTTCATATTATATCCCAACTCATTTACGCTTTAATTATTAACAATGCAAGTGATGATTCTGTACAAAAGAAAAGTTAAAGAAAACAGTACTCTTTAGTCGTGGTGTTATATTCAAACTATTAATGCAACATAGCTAAAATTGTTTTGCTTATCAATATAGTCGGTTATTAAACCAAAACATGAAAATAAAAACAATACAATTGGTTGAAACTAGCTCATGGTCCAACTATCTTGTTACTATATATTTTTCTGGTATGAACTATTTTATTACTAAATTATCAATGTAAGAATAGAAAAAAAAAGTATAACGCAAAAATAAACAAACAAACTTTAAAAAATAGAGGACTGTTAAAGATATATTGATGTTGGGGACTAATATAATTCATATTAATTTCTAAAATATAATTAGTTTTATAATCCTACTTAGTTGCAACTAAATTAGTAGAGCAATAAAGTTTGGCTAAAATTTTGATTTTGGGTTTGTTGGTTTGTTGGTTGCTGGCGATCATAATTAAAATATGTTTATTTCATAGTGTAGGTTTAGCGATTGGTCGCAGCGACCAGTCGCCAACGACCAACGATTACAATTTTTGATCGTTATTTTATTTAACGATCTTCGGTGACTAAAATTTAAAATTACTAATTTATTTTCAGCGACTAGTCGTACCGACTATAAAACGAAAAAAATATTATTTTTTTAGTCTTTAGTCGCGATCGCCAACGACCAGAAAATGAACGTAAATAAAATTATGTGAAGGGTAAAACCGTCGTATACCTGAAAGTTAATGCATGTGACAAAAAAAAGACAGTAAAAGTAATGCACCTGAAGGTCAAAGGGCACATGTGAAAATTAATAAGACTCGTGAGTCCTACAAAAAGCTGTAATTTTCTTTATTCTTTTTCTTGTTGGATTTTTAAAAGTTATTACAATTATTGGAGATTGCATTTGTCAAAATCGTAGGTAAAGTACCATTTAAATTGTCCCAATAATCTTTTTATTCGGCGTTTTACTTATTTACTTCTCACATGCGACAACTCTATTATTCTTATTTATTATTCTTACTTTGAAAATTTTCCTGACAAATTATTGACTTTTTAATGAAGTAATTTTTAAACACAATATTTTCAACTATAACTTGAACATTTATACAACTCTATCTTTTTCCTCTCTGAGAAATATTAAAATAGATTATCTTTATGAGTTGCAAAATCAAAGTAGATTGACTTAAAATTTTTAAGATCGTAAAGAGTTTAGCTTGCATTGGGCTTTTATATCAGATCTATGGACGTATAAGCCTATTCTTTCTACACGTCAGCCCAATATGAACCAATTCCGGATCTTAATGGGCCTATTGTAAGCCTATGTTTGGCCCGGTAAAAATATGATTACATAGTTGCATATAGGCCTGCGCATTTTACCCGGACCCGAAAAACCGACCCGAAACCGACTCAAAATTTCGGGTCCGGGTCCAATTTGGGTATAAGCAAAAGTAATCATCGGGTCTTGTCATAGAGACCCGCGAATATCGGGTCGGGTCCGGGTATTACCCAATACCTGAACGACTACCCGATTATCTGAACAGGTACCCGAATATTTCGGGTATTTGGGTACTTAAAATACCCGAATACCCAAAAATATACCCGAATACCCGAAATTATATATGAGTACATAATTTTTTGGGTACTTTTAGGTATATAATATACTCCATTTTTTTTTTACAATGCTATATCCGGATCCGAACCGGAACCGGAACCGAACCAAAATGGTTTCGGTTCTTAAATGGGTATAGAAAATGTATACCCGAACCGACCCGGACCCGAGAGGATCCGAACCGGACCCGTACCGGATAATGTTTGGTTCCAAAACAGATAACAAAATCGTATATCCGAAATATCCAGACCCGAACGGGTAGTAATCAGAACCGACCGACCCGAATAGCGAATGCATATAAGGTTAGACAATTTGGTGGCATAGATTTGTCATAATTATGCTTTGTGTGCAAGTGAAAACGAACCCATAACAATCTCTTATATCGTTATTATGGGCCTTTCTTGTGGCCCATTAAAGACAACTAGTGTGAAAAAATAACCCAAACACATTACTATTATTTTATGATGTAGCATTTAATTCAAGATTAGGGATGTTTAATGTTACTCAGAAATTTGTCACAAAATTATTTACCATAATGAAACAAATTGACTTCAATTAGACACATTAAAGCGACCCTAAATTTTAGTAGGGTTAATTATCCAATAGGAAGACGACACGTGTACTTCCTTGTCGCTGTCCTCTGCTTTCTCTTCGATGGAGTTGCATCGAAGCATCAGAGATGGTATGGTGAGAGAGCAGCTAGAAGAGAAAGCGATAATCGAACTGATTTAGGTCGTGAAATCGAAGTAATCTTTTGTGGTTAATCAGATCTTTTGATAAGGAGGAAGAAGTTGAAGAAACAAAGAAGAAGAAAGAGGTCAACGAAGAGGTATGAAGCTCTCTGCGTTGCATCAGAGCTACTTAAATCGCCGGAGTAATAGCTTCAGATCTCCGGATGCTTCAGTTGATGGCTCCGGGAAGTCTTTAGTTGCCGTGTTTTGGCTCGTTTTGCACTGTCTTTGTTGCTTGATTAGTCTAGTCCTCGGGTTTCGATTCTCGAGATTAGTCTTCTTCTTCCTCTTACCTACTTCCTCAACAAATCTCTACTCTGCTCCGTTTCGTCCAGACTTACCGGTAAACCACCTGGATGTTCACACAATCGGCCGTAATCTTGATCCATCGACTGTAATCGGAGCAAACGCGACGGTGAAGAGCTCGCGTGTTGTTGTTGGGAGACACGGTATTCGGATCCGGCCTTGGCCGCATCCGAACCCGTCTGAGGTGATGAAAGCGCATCAGATAATCGAGAGAGTGCAGAAGGAGCAGAAGACCATCTTTGGGATGAAAACCAGCAAGACGATTATTGCCATTACTCCAACTTATGTGAGGACTTTTCAGGCGTTGCATTTGACTGGCGTGATGCATTCGTTGATGCTTGTTCCATATGATCTGGTTTGGATCGTGGTTGAAGCTGGTGGTACTACTAATGAGACGGGTTCAATCGTCGCCAAATCAGGGCTCAGGACAATTCATGTTGGGGTTAACCAGAGAATGCCCAATACCTGGGAAGATCGCAGCAAATTCGAGGTCTTTATGAGACTTCAAGCTTTGAGGCAAGTCAATTTCTTTGTTGCTCCTATCTTTTGTTTTTTTACTTGATTGATGTGTTGCAATTATAGATTTGAATCTGTGTGAATGTGGAGATGAAAGTAACGTTCTTTGGTTTTCGTTTGTTTAGAGTTGTGAGAGATGAAAAGCTTGATGGGGTTGTGATGTTTGCGGATGATAGTAATATGCATAGTATGGAGTTCTTTGATGAAATTCAGAATGTGAAGTGGTTTGGTACTGTTTCTGTTGGAATATTGGCGCATTCGGGAAATGCAGAAGAGATGGTTATGTCGATGGATAAGAGAAAAGAGAGGGAGAAAGAGGAGAGCTCTTCATTGCCAATACAAGGTCCTGCTTGTAACTCAACCGATAAGTTGATTGGTTGGCACATTTTCAATACATTGCCATATGCGGGAAAAAGTGCTGTTTATATAGATGACGTTGCTGCTGTTTTACCTCAAAAACTAGAGTGGTCTGGCTTTGTATTGAACTCGAGAATACTTTGGGAGGAGAATAGGCCAAACTGGATTAAGGACTTTGGGTCATTGAATGAGAATGAGGGTGTGGAGAGTCCTTTATCTCTATTGAATGATCCTTCAATGGTAGAGCCACTAGGAAGCTGTGGAAGACAGGTTCTGCTATGGTGGCTTCGTGTTGAAGCACGTGCTGATAGCAAATTCCCTCCCGAGTATGTCTTTTCGCTCTGCATATAGTATCATACAGTAGTTGTTCATATCGTTAATTATCTTGCAATCTGCGGATAGGCATTAAACCAAAATTTTGATAAACAATTAAGGAAGCAGGTTTTTGGTCAAAAAGGAATGTAACTAATTTGCTGGACTTATGCTCAAAGATCAGATTAGGAAATTAGTTAGTGAGTTTTGACTAAGATCACATTTTAGTTGGGAATGTCAAAACCTAATCGTACTAATTATTTGCACAAGGCCTGTCCAATTTCTTTCTTGTGGTAACTGTTTCATATTGAATTGACATGTTCACTACATTTTTTCATAAGTAATGAGGCTTAGGTTTTGTTACTAATCAGTTCTTGAAAATTCTGTAGATCTTACTCTTGTTGATGAGTCAGAAGAACCTAAAGATCTTTTGGTCTCATGTTGTCTGAATGATTTTGATGTTTGATTTTGTTTTTCTTATTCTCTGACTACAGATGGATAATTGATCCTCCATTAGAGATCACAGTCGCAGCTAAACGCAGTCCATGGCCAGAAATTCCTCCTGAGCCACCAACCAAGAAGAGAGATCAAATGCCTTTATCCCAAAGCCACACCGTCACGGTTATACCGAAGCAACAACAACAGCATTCCACCAAAATCCGAAAACCAAAACGCAAAAGTAAGAGAAATAAACGTGAACCTAAACCAACAGATACTACAACACAAGTTTCTTCATCTTCCTCTAAGCGTCAAGGAAGAAACAGAGAAGAGGAGAAAATGCTTTAGAGAGATCAAGAGATCCCTTCTACTATTATTCATTTGTTGCCAAAGGTTTTAGAGAAATCTCAGAGATCATCTTCTCCTCTCCATATATCGCAAATATTACGACTAAGGGAGAGTAAACAAAACCGGAAAAACAGACTTATAATGATGAAGCTCTTAAGAAAAGGTATACGAGTTTTTCGGGGAATGATGATCATTCGTTTTCAACTATCGATTTTCTTTTCTTTTTTTGGTCTTTTCAATCTTATTTTTATTAGAAACAGAGATGATTTGTTCCAATGTTCTTGATGTTACAGAAAGTGTAGGAACAAATCTTTGGGTTGTATAGTTTTGTAAGCATAATTCTCAATTTTACTGATAATCCTATAAATCTTTTTACTCTAATCTCATATATTATGTGATCCCTTTCAAGATCTAAAGAATTTTAGTTTCTATTAATCCTATGTATAATTTTTACTCATGTTTGTATGGTTATAATTGTATTTGTTAGAGCCGAGGACATGTGGTCCAATTTTGTAGTCACTTTACAAATCTTCATTGCACCAAGAATCGAATCCCCTACCTGCAGTTGTAAGAATATGATTTAAAAACCAATAGGGTAGTTGACAAAAAAAATTGTATTTGTTACATAGTATGTGCCCATACATTTAGCCATATTACAATGAGTCTATGATATGTGGTCTATTATTAAACATTAGAAACATATCTATGAGATGAAGACAGTGGAAAAGATACCTTCGTGATAAAGAAAGAAAGTAAAAAACAAAAGAGAATCATTTTAATTTTATTGGGTGAAGTAAAATTAGAAAGAATAGAATTAAAAAGGGAGAGACAAAGACTGTAAAAGAGATTCATAACTGAAAAAATGGAAAAGATAAGGCGGTTTTGTCAGAAAAGAGTCACATGTCTTCTTTCTTCTTTAACCTAACCACTCCCACTATCACACCATTATTATCAAATGCTTGCGTCTCGACCATAAATCTTTGTCATGTTTTTTTTTTTCACGACATATTATATTAGATTACAATTGGCTGATCTACTAACCAAATTCTTATATAATATAGGCGGAGGTTCAATTTCTAATTGTGCAAATAAGATATCTTAACTAGATTTATCGCTGACAAGTATGATAAAAACTATTTGCTTATCATACTATGTGCTTTTTTCTATTAACGGCAAATTATATTGGACCACAACTGGCCGATCCAATAGACAAATTTATATATAATGTAAACGGAAAAATTCGATCTCTAGTTATGCAAATAAGCTGCTTTATGTGAATTTACCGCTTGCCACTACATTAAATCATTTGCCATACTTTGTAACTTAGGTTTATCTACATTGAACAGATTATTAAAAAAAAACAGAAACGGTCATAAAATAATAGATGAAACGGTCACCTTTAGTTGTCATATGTCAGCATCAAGAACCTAGACACTCCTGTTTCTTAACTCTTATCAAAAGCCACTTCGGTTTCAAATCTTGTTTATTGAATTTAAGACACCTCTTTTGCCTCCCTTTACCTCCAATCCCTATTTTTCTCCTCTTTTTCTTTATTGTTCAATTTAATAATTACTATGCAAAAATCCCTTCTTACTCCTCTTTCTTCTACGAATCTTCGATATTTCTTCGATTTTATATATTTTATTATACAAATATCTTTGATTTCATTTAGTAAGAGACCACTCCATATGTAGATAGAGATCATTTTTGCACATCTAGTAGATAAAAATCTTTTCTAGTTTCTTCTTCTAATGTTTAAGAGTTTAAGATAACCATTAAACAATTGTGTTAGAAAAAAGGATAACAAAAAGATAACCGTTAAACATATAGTCCGAGTTGAACCGTTGTATAAGCAATGGCTTAGAGTTCACATATGTCAGGATCCAAATTTTTTAAGAATTTATAGAATTTTGTAGTATTTAGAGTTCAAAATGTTTGGAATTTTAAAAATTTTATGACAATTTAGGTCCAAATTATTTAGAGTTTATAAAAACTTTTAGTAATTAGGGTGCAAATTTTTTAGAACTTATTGATTTTATAGTGAATATGAACAAAACTCTGTTTTTTTTTTTTTTGTCAACGGCAAATTATATTGGACCACAACTGGCCAGTCCAATAGCCAAATTCCTACATAATATAGGCAGGAAGATTTGATCCCTGGTTGTGCAAATGAACTGACTTATGTGGACTTATCGCCTGCTACTAGGCTATGAGCCATTTGCGAATAAAACTCGGTTTACGTTATTGTTTTTTTAAGTTTTTGAAAAAAAAAGTGAATAGTACCTTTATTAATAGTACCTTTATGAACTCTTCTTAATATTCATGATTTTCTACGTAGGTTTTGTGTCTTTAATAGATTCTTGGGAATTGATGTTACGCAGATTCAGAGATTCACAGACATCCATACCTAGTTATTACAGTTCGCAAACCAATGCCAATACGCACGTCTCTGTGGATTTAGGCTTTCTTTTGGTTTAAGGATCGTCTAAGGATTTAAGTTATTAATTACTGTATTATCTAATATCTTAGTCCATACTAAATCCTATTTATATATACTATATACACACTTTAATTAATTCAACGTAAAAGAGATTACGACACGAACCGTAAAGATTACTCTCAGATCATAACATTATTCTGTTTCGAATGTCTCGCATGCAGTTCCCATTTTCCGGAAATGCACTATTTGAGAGTCTGGTATGGTTAATACGTAGCCAATAACCGTTGCCATTTGAAGCGAATATGACGCATGAAAACAAATATAATGTTATATTGTTGCAAGTAATATTTTTTGCTGTACAATCCTATAGGCATATATATACGTCAAATATGAATAAATAAATGAAGTTTTAATAAAAACACAAGTCATGATGTAAACCTTGTTCGTTTGCTGGTCGCTGACGACTGCGACTAAAATATATTCGTTTTATGGTCGCTAGTTCAGCGACCAGTCATCAACGACTAACGATTAAAATTTTCGATCATTTTATTATTTAGTGATTTGCAGCGACTAGTCGTAATGACTGTCAAACGAATAAAAGATTATTATTTTTTATTACGATTGTTGGTCGCGGTTGTCAACTACCAACAAATAAATAGGACCAAACCGTAAACAACAAACTAATGAAAAAGTAAAAACCTTAACTGAAATAAAAATAAAATTTACAAATCTCGAGAAATTCCGTCACAAAGTTAGAAGAGAATAGTAAACTGTTTGAATTACAGACGAATAATTTGACCTCATAGATCTTCGAAGTTTGATGTTGCAAAGGAAGGAGAATTATGTTCCCTTAACCTATTATTTTGTTTCTTGGTCGGCTATTTCTGCATCTTTTTAATTTACTATGTATGATATATTCAATATATAAACAGAATAATCTCAT
>JAKUCM010008991.1:0-48685 GCA_023374145.1 Lepidium sativum | reverse complement strand
GAGAGAGAGAGATCTCTCTCTCAACAACAACAACGGAGGAGGAGGAAAAGAGAGAGACTATGTTTAAGAAAATATATCATTCTGAACTCTCCAAATATGCCATAGTAATCATAGAAAATTGTATTTATTTATAGATTTGATGATACGTCAAAAGAGGTATTCCATATTCGAAAATATTGATGGTCTTGGAAAGTTATGTATTGTTGAAGGGATACTTGTTAAAGTCCATGTTTGTTTCTCTAAAGGGCATTCAAACATAACATGATTTATATACTCACCCTCGGCTTCATAACTATCACAATTTATGTCATAGTTAATTTCTTGGTGGTATAAATTATCTTTAACTGCCACACAACCTGAGATTAATAGCCATATAAATTGCTAAACTTCGAATGGCACTTTATTTTCTAAACTTGTGCTTAAAGCATCTCAAAATTTGGACCATAACACACCTCGTCTTCTCTAGAGAGTTCTCTCTCATATTCGACCCAATATTTTTGAAATGCCAACCCCCATAAATATTTCCACTCCATCCATGATATGGAAATTCCTAAAATAGTATTCACATCATGTGGGATCATGAACTGACGAATTAGTGCTTCCATCTAGGTTTGAGACGTTGGGTTTATCAAATGGTTAATCGTCAAGTGAAGATAAATATTCAACCCTAAACAAACAGCTGGTCTTGGTATTATTTCCGATATTCAAGGATTATGCCATACCGATATAGATTTTCCATTGTCAATCCTTTTGATCAAGCCTTTGCTTACTAGAGATCTTTCTGAAAATAAAATTCCTTCCATTTGTATGGTGGAGATCTCCATACATTTCTTGAATCTATTGGATTTGCACCCTTGAAATATCTTTCTTTCAGAACTCTCGCCCATTTTATCCGAATACATGCTTATGATTTGATCTTTATAAAGATTTTTTCATTTGAGTAGAATTTTAATTTATGAAATTTGAATTGATAAAAATACAAATCATTTTACAGATGATTTGCCTGCTACCAATGAAACCAAATATAAGTTTCATTGGTATACACTTTTGCTTGATATTATTTTATACAAGTTATAGTGGTGTTTTGTTTGATATTACTTTATTTGTTTAGTATATCCGTTAAACGATACTTTCATTTACTGAGCTATTATATTTTTTGTGCGTATAAGACCTGTCAATATAATTATTTTAACAAATTTACCATAAAACCTTACGATATTATGTAGCCTACTCATAAAAGAAATTATTACACCATGGCCACATAGTTAAAGTCATGGGCTGTACCACTAACCTAAGACGACTTATAATAATATCTACTTCCCATATTTCAATTGCAATCCTAATCAAAAACAAAAAGTAGTGAACGCGCATGGCATAAGAATAAGGCATATTATGCAAAATCTGGTCAAAAGAATATGAAAAAGTGTTTTAAAAAAGTCTTCTTACACTTTTCAAACATTTATATAATTCCATTCACATTTACAGGATTACATATTACACGTCATCGATCGTAAGCTTCTTACTAAGACGATTTCGAATTTGATTCTTGTGATCACTTATCACATCTCCTATATATTCGAGACGATAAAGATGAATATGTTGTGTTCAATCAATGCTGCTTCAAACTATATTATCATGCATATAACCAATACTTTTATTATTAAATATCAAACACAAATATCAAATATTTATATAGCAATTATTTTATATCTATATTACTTTTATCTTATTTTTAAAACATCTTTCTAGTTTTATAAAAAATTTAATAACCCGTGTTTTTTTTTTTTTTGTCAACGGCAAATTATATTGGACCACAACTGATCGGTCCAGTAGTCAAATTCCTACATAATTTAGGCAGGGAGATTCGATCCCTGGTTGTACAAATGAGCTGCCTTAAATAGATTTACCGCTTGCTACTAGATTAACCTGTGTTTGTTTAAAACTCATATAAACTCATAAAAAAAAATTTCTTGTGAAATAATAAATTTAACTTGTTTTCATCTAGAATTTTTATCTTATTACTACTATTATATACAAATTATCTCTAAATTTATTATACTAATATGAGCAAAATAACTAAATAAAAATTATTTTCATATACTAATTATATCTAAATTTATTATAATATTTTTCCTATGTTTTTTTACTCTTACAAATAATGGGCTTGTTTACAATTTGTATATGCTCATAAAGTAAACATATGATACATAAATTAATATTATAAATATTATTTGTATATGTAAAGAAAACTAATGCACAAAAATTTATATTATATTATATAGTTATTTATTCATAGTTTTTCATAAAAGATTTCAAAATATTTTTTTTACAAATTCAAAGTCGTTTTCGTAAAAGGATTCTCTTTTAATAGTATACTACCAATCCGATTAATCTCGTCACTAAATTAGTAATTACTCCGACTAGTTTGGTTGATAATTCTCTGTTAACTATAATTACGAATTTGAGAAAGAAAAGGCCAAAATGACGTAGTGTTGTGTATCTTTTTCAAAATCAAAAATTTCCAACTTCGAAAGTATGTAGCTAACATAAAATTATTAATAGATCTAAACGAGTTACTGTTTTCTGTTTGGTAATTTAACAATGTGGTTAATTAACTTAATTTGGATACGAGAGGCTGAGTGTTTGGCTTACATTTTGGTCGAATGACTTCTTCTTTTTCTCTATTAACATTATAAGAAAGACCAAAATTTTAACGAAGTATATATAAATGTATATCTGAATTTCATCTTCCAACACCGAAAGGTGAAGAGCATATTCAGTTGCTAATTGATGAAGTAACCCAAAATTCTTCGGTCAAGATCCAAACTCCAATATATTCCTAATTATCTTTCTTTTTATCCAATAACATATATTCTCCTTGGGATATGAATCATTGGTAGGATTCTGTAAATCTTGAAGAATCAAGAATCAATTTCAAAGAACAAAATCTGTTTTTACTCGAACAAAAAATCGTTGTTCATCACTGTATCAACGACATCAATTTATATTGACCGGGAACAAACCAACCGGTTACCATGATTAAAATAGAATTATGTACAAAACCGGTTTTATTAAACATCAAACCGATAGAGAGAACTCGAACCGGGATAACAGAACAACAACGAATTCAACTCACTGTGTCCCGCTGAACCTTGCCTTCGATCCTTCTTCAATCTCTCTTTACTCCCCCTCACGTTGGAGCATGAGGGTCGATCATGCCCAACTTGGACTTTAAGTAATGAAATTGTGCTTTTCCGAGGGCCTTTGTCATGAGATCTGCAAGTTGGTATGTGGTTTTAACGTGATGAAGTGTGACAATACCTTCAGCTACTGCATCACGAACTGCATGACAGTCTGCTTCTATGTGTTTAGTTCGTTCGTGGAAGACAGGGTTCGAAGCTATGTGTATTGCCGCCTTGCTGTCATAGTAAAATGCGTGGGAAGATTTTGATCAATGCCAAATGTTTTCAGTAACCTGCGTACCCATTTGATTTCACGAAGTCCTGCAGCCATCGACCTGTATTCGGCTTCTGCAGAAGAGTGAGACACGGTTTCCTACTTCTTGGTCTTCCAAGACACTGGAGATCCACCTAAGAGTACCACATAAGCACTTAGAGACCTTCTTGTTAGAGGACATGAGGCCCAATCTGAGTCACAGTATATAGACAAAGCAAGATCTTTGTCTGATTTCAAGAGAATCCCTATTCCTGGTGTTCCTTTGAGGTACCGTACCACCTTAAGTGCCGCATCCCAATGGGCCTTTCGTGGTGATTTCATAAACTGTGATAGTACATGAACAGAGTAACACAGCTCTGGTCTTGTATTGATAAGATATATCAATCTTCCTATCAGTCTACGATATTGCGTGGGATTCTCAAGCAACGGTCCTTCATCAAGTGCCAACCTGTGATTTTGTTCTAACGGAGTGGCATCAGGTTTTGATCCCAAGCTTCCTGAGTCAGCCACTATATCGAGTACATACTTTCTCTGCTACAGGAATATCCCTTCACCATTTCTACTCACCTCTAGCCCCAGAAAATATTTGAGCTTTCCAAGATCCTTCATAGAGAAGCAACTTCCTAAGTAGTCTTTGAATTTTTGAACTAGATACTCATCATTCCCACATATGATGAGATCATCTACATATATCAAGACTTGAATTTCTTCGCCTTTGTTAGTGTAGGAAAACAATGAGTAATCTTCATAAGATTGTTCAAAGCCGAGCATGACAAGGGAGTATGAAAGCTTTTTAAACCAGCAGCGAGGTGCCTGCTTCAGTCCATAAAGGGACTTCTTGAGACGACAAAATTTCCCAGGATGAGTGTGTCTAAAGCCTGGTGGCAGCTTCATGTATACCTCCTCCTCTAGATCTCCATGCAAGAATGTGTTATTCACGTCCATCTGGTAGACTTTCCAGTCATTCGCAGCCACCAATCTCAACAGCATTCTCACAGTCGTCATCTTCACGACAGGTGCAAAATTTTCTGCATAATCCTCCCCTTCGACCTGATTGTTCCCTAGCACTATCAGTCGAGCCTTATGACGTTCTACTGACCCATCAGATTTAAATTTCGTTTTGTAAACCCACTGAGATCCAAGAGACGTTCTCCCAGAAGGAAAATCGACTATTTCCCATGTGTGTTGATCTTCAAGAGCTGTTACTTCTTTAAGCATTGCATTATTCTACACTTCAACCCGCACAGCTTCTCCATAGTGTTTTGGCTCCACTTCTGCTTGAATAGCTGCCAAGAAAACTTCCTGTTTAACAGAAAACTGAGCATCAGACACAAAGTCAGTCAAAGGGTACAGACTTGTGTTCGATTTGTTTTTCTCTGTCGTGTTCTCTTCTTGTTCACAAGTAACACTATATTGAACATAATCTTTCAGCCTAGTGGAAGGCAACCTCTGCCTCTCACTTTTTCTCAAATGAGGGATTGCTTCTTCCAGAGATTCAGCTTCTTGATCTGCAATAACAGACCCCTCATTAGTTGAGTCATTGACAGAATCAGTTACCTGCTTCTGTTCCATGCTCATGTCACCGGTGCAGGAAGCATCTATTAATCTCCCCCTGTCGTTGAAATCCTCAAGTGCTTTTCAGCTGCGTTGTCCTCAATCCAATCCTCATCTTTTGTGCAATTATCTGCATCTCGTCTCATGTGAGATTCAACTTCCAAAGGGAATACATCTTCTCTGAAGACAACATCTCGTGATACAATAAACTCATTAGTGGACGGATTATAAACCTTCCAGCCTTTTTGTCCAAAAGGATAGCCCACAAATACACACAAACTACTCCTTTCATCAAACTTATTCTTACTCTTGGACTTACTATGCATATAACAAGCAGAACCGAAAATCCTTAGTCTAGAGTAATCAGGAAGCTTACCATACAAGATCTCATAAGGACTTTTCCCTTTGTGAATTGAAGACGGAGTTATGTTGATCACATATGCTGCTGTTAGCACGACTTCTCCCCAGAATTTCACTGAGAGTTTTGACTGAAACAACAGACTTCGAGCCACATTCAAGATGTGTCTGTGTTTTCTTTCAACTCTCCCATTCTGCTGAGGAGTATACACACATGAAGTCTGATGTACAACTCCATTTTCTCTAAAATACGAACCTAAGGACATGAATTCACTTCCATTGTCACTTCTTATTGTTTTTACTGTTTTTGCAAATTGTTTCTCTGTATAAGCAAAGAATTCTTTAAGCACCCTATTCACTTCAGATTTAACAAGGAGCAAGTATGTCCACACTGCTCTAGAATAGTCATCAACTATTGTAAGAAAATAGACTGCTCAATTAGAAGAACTAACTCTGTAAGGCCCCCAAACATCACAGTGTATCAAATCAAAACAACTAACAGTTATATTCATGCTTAATGGAAAAGGTTCCCTACTCTGTTTAGCTCTACAACACACATCACCAGACTTAGAATTCAGAGTATTGTAAGAAACATAACCAGTACAAAACGGCAAGCTGTTGAGAACCGAAAAGGAGGGATGTCCTAGATGCTTGTGCCACAGATCAGAATCAAATTTACTTAAAGTTAAATGTGCCTTCACAGTGTTAGCTTCATTCAAGTAATAAACTCCATTCTTCTCTTCACCTTTGCCAATTTGCATCTTCAAGAAACGGTCCTGTAACACACACATTGTATCAGTGAACAAAGCAACACACCAATTGTCACTCAATAATTTTGACATTGAAACAAGTGTACAATTTAATGAAGGCACATATAGCACATTGGGCAGCAACAAGGTTTCTGACAGAGACACAAATCCCATACTAATAGCAAAGGTTTTACTTTCATCTGCAAATCCTACAGTACAAGGTGATATCTTCTCCAAATCTCTCAACAAAATCAAATTACCAGTCATATGATGTGAGTCCCCTGACTCTAGTATTACATCACCTAAATCTCTCTTACCAGCCAGTTTGTCAGAGTTAGCAGACTCCGTCTTCTCAACAACCAGTCGTTGAAGCATTCTCCATTGTTCTAAGGTCAATTCTGGAAAGACAGGCGCATTAGAAACAGTTGTCTGAGCCACCATTGTCTCTAGATTCTGACTCTTAGCACGACTAACATTTCTTCCACGTCCCCTTCCATTTGATTTCCCTTTATCCATTTTTTCTGACTTCTCTATCCACCAGTCTGGAAATCCAATCAAATGCCAACAATCATGTTTTTCATGACCTGATCTTCCACAGTTCGAACAAGTGACATTCTTGTTTTTCAAAACACTCTGATCCTGCTTATAACCAGACGTTCCACGAGTTAAAAAACCAATTGCGTTTTGCTGCATCTCTCGATCTTGAGCAGAGTTCCATCTTTGTTCATCCCTTATCACTCTCGCATAAGCTTCACCAAGCGTATGCAAAGGTTTCATCCCAATTATCACAGTGCATACATTGCCAAATTTGGAATCATCTAGTCCCATTACGAACTGATGCAGTCTTTCTTCTTCTCTTTCTCTAACCAGTCCTTTCAATCCTCCACAGGTACAAGAAGGCAAAGGTTGATACATACGCAGTTCTTCCCACAAAGAACACAACTGTCCATAATATTCAATCACGGTTCTTCCATTTTGTTTACAAGAAGCAATCTACGTTTTCAATTGGTGAATCCTAACAGCATTTCCCACCGAGAACCTTTCTTTAAGCTATTCCCATAATTGATGCGCATTAGAAACAAAACTTACCGTCAACTTCACTTTGGGATCAATTGATGCTCTCAACCACTCCACGACCATGGAGTTGACAACTTGCCAATTTTCATAGTTCGGATCATCGATGCTCGGCTTCACCAAAGTTCCATTGATGAAGCCGGTCTTTCTTTTCGCCTGAAGTGCGTTAAGCATCTTAAGAGACCATTCGTTGTAATTTGTGCCGCACAACATAATTGGAGAGATTAGAGCTCCTGAATTGTCTGAATTAGCCAATGTCTATGGTGAAATTGCCGGAATCATCATCAGAGCAACTCCCAGAACAACAGCTCCCGAATTTGCTTCTGCTGTTTGTTCAGCCATTTCAGTTGCAAATTTTCAGCGGAATCTTCAGAGAACCTTCACAAGGCTCTGATACTATGAAAATCTTGAAGAATCAAGAATCAATTTTAAAGAACAAAATCTGTTTTTACTCGAACCAAAAATTGTTGTTCATCACTGTATCATCGACATCAATTTATAGTGACCGGAAACAAACCAACTGGTTACCATGATTAAAATAGAATTATGTACAAAACCGGTTTTATTAAACATCAAAACGATAAAATTAGAAACGAGAGAACTCGAACCGGGATAACAAAACAACAACTTATTCAACTCACTATGTCCCGCTCAACCTTGCCTTTGATCCTTCTTCAATCTCTCTTTAGATTCCCTAAAAACTCGGTCACGGTTGTTTGTTGAAAAAGAAAATATCTTCTTCACTTAACTCGGCGTCGGTTGTTTGTTTAGTTTACAATTTTTCTCCAAAATATTAAACGCGCGCAGAAATTCCTTCAGGGTCTATTCCCAAGATTCAAGACCCAAGACCCAAGCTCGGCTCGGCTCGGCACGACACGGCGGCTGGTACATGTGGTCTTTCCATCCTTACACACACCTTATAGTGTTAGTCTTTTGAACAATGACATAAACATTTCTTTATATATACAACACAAAAATAATCCAATTTTTCAATGTGGGACAAATGACATTATTTTTTATCAAAAATTAGTACAATCTCGTAGGCCCATTAGACCGATTTCAATTCACACTCAACCAATTATTTTTAATCCCAAATGCTAAAAATAATGGCCCTACAATCCTCCACATGAATAGAAATTCCTTTAGACTTATGCAGACTCGAAAATAAATATACTCTAAACGACCTAAACTTCAACAGATTCGACTAGACTAGAAGACTTACTTTACTAGACTAGACATAATTTCAAGAGTATAAGTGAAAATGTAGTTGTATCTCACATGTTGCATTTTTTAGCTTTGAACCAATTATTTTTAATATATGTCACGTTTATTTAGCCGGGAGGTGAACATGATGTCTTGAACCACCCGAACTTTAATGTAAACCTAGACAATAAGTATCGCGCAACAACATTTTCTGGGAGAATTTTGTTCTCTATTTTTGTTCATTTTTTGCCCTGGACATTTTATGGTTTATCGTGAGTGAATTTGGAGAAGTTAGCTTAACTCTCATTCTCCTAGAAACGGCCACATTTCACATCACTAGGTGATCTGCCAGTAGTTACTTTTCAGAAGTATCCTGCCATACTCCACTATTGTGAAACTCTGTAACCATTAAAAGCCAATTCTTATCCTTATACAGACACACATGAGGCACTATCTATCTTTGAATGAATTGGGTATTCACAGAAAGTCTTATTGTGCTCATTGATTCCATTTGATTTAGTATTCTCTTTGAACCTACATCTTGGGATCTCCAGTCACGTAGGTAGAGTGTCCATCAAACTTTTTCTTAGTTATTAATTCGTAGGCTTCAAACCCAATCCTCTTGAAGATTTTAGAACATGTTCTCGTGTTAGTCCTTTGGTGAAGGGATCAGCTAGATTATCACACGACTTGACATAATCCACATTGATTACTCTGGTTTTATGACATCTTCTAATATGAGGAAACTTACAATTATATAAATTTTTATGTGCACGAGCAATTGCTGATTGACTATCACAATTCATGCGAATAGCTGACATAGGTTTATCCCGCTCGGGAATATTTTCTAGCCAGTTCTGAAGCCGTTTTGCTTATGTCACTGCTGCGTCAAAAGCTATAACTTTGACTCCATAGTGGATCTACCTTGAACTGTTTGTTTAGAAGATTTCCAAGACACTACTGCACTGGCAAGCATAAAGATGTAGCCACTCGTTGACTTCAAGTTTTTGTAGTTGGATATCCGATTTGCATCGCTATATCCCTCCAAAGTTGCAGGCTTTTTTACTCTAGTTATGTCTTTCCAATGTTTATGTCCTCGATTACTTGTGTAGCGAATTAGTACATTTATTGTGTAGGCTAAATCGGGTCTAGTACAGTTTGTTAAGTACCGCTTCACTAGAAATTTTTGTCAGATAAAGTTGAGCATCGACATGAGTTTTTGCTGTCCCGTTTGAGTACGTCTTAAACCTTTGAAGTATACTTTCAGCATAATGGGCTTGGGATAAGGTAATACCTTCAGTTGTCCTGATGATCTTAATCCCTAGGATTACATCCGCAAGCCCCATGTTTTTCATATCAAACTTCTTTCTAAGCATGTTCTTAGTCTGAATGATTAGTTCTTTCTTACTACCCATGATGAGCATATCATCTACGTATAAATATAAAAGAACATACCCATATCGAGTACATTTTGCGTAAATACATTTATCACACTTTTTTATGTTGAAGCCATTTGCTTTCATTACATTGTCAAACCTCTCATGCCATTGTTTTGAAGCTTGTTTAAGTCCATACAATGACTTTACAAGTCTACACACTTTGTTATCTTGTATGGGGACAACGAACCCTTCATGTTGCTTCATATAAATTTCCTCTTCTAATTCTCCATTCAGAAAAGTAGTTTTCAAATCCATTTGATGGATTTCTAGGCCTCTTAATGTTGCTATACCGATCAACATTCTTATTGAAGTTATTCTTGTTACCGGAGAATAAGTGTCAAAAGAAATTCAATCCCTCTTTTTGGCGGAATCCTTGTACCACTAGCCTAGCTTTGTACTTATTTACTGAGCCATCAGTTTTCAACTATTTTTTGAAAATCCACTTACACCCGAGTGCTTTAAAACCTTCAGGGAGATCGGTTAACTCATAAGTATTATTTTGCATAATAGAGTCCATACTGTTGACGACTTCCTTCCAGAAAGATGCAGTTTGGTGCAGTCATGGCTTCTGTGAACTGTCAAGGTTTGTTCTCACAAAGAAAAACCATCATGACGTCATCACCAAAATATTTTTCCTTACGTGCTCTCTTGCTACGTCTAGATTCCTCTTCTACTTCCTCCACAACTTCAAGAGCTGAAGTGTCGGAAGGGGTTGCTTCACTTGCATTTCTATGTTCACGTGATCTCTTTGGATGTGACTTATCCTTACACGTAAACACATTTTTGAAGAAGGATGCGTTGCGAGACTCTATCACAATATTTACATGGATATCTGGGATGTTTGATTTATCATGGACCAAGAACCGATAAACACTACTATTGTGCGCATAACCAATAAAAATACAGTTCATAGAATTTGGTCCAGTCGTGACCTTTTTTGGAGGCGGCACTGCCACTTTTGCAAGGCACCCCCACACTTCAAGGTATTTGTAAGAAGGTACAACACCTTTCCAAAGTTCGTAGGGTGTCTTTCCGGTGACTTTGTGCGGAATTTAGTTAAGAATATAATTCGTTGTAAGGAGCGCTTCCCCCCACATGTTATAGGGTAGCCCAGATTCTTGCAGTACTGCATTCATCATTTCTTTAAGAGTTTGGTTTTTCTGTTCTGCAACTCCATTAAATTCCGGTGAATAAGGGCCAGTTGTTTGATGAATGATTCCATGTTCCGTATAAAAAGCATTAAATTGTCCATCATATTCTCCTCCTCTATCAATTCTGACTACTTTTATAGTCTTATTAAGTTGATTTTTAACATCGAGATTATATTTTTTAAACTTATTAAGTGACCCATCTTTGCTATGTAACAAGTATACATAACAATATTTTGTATGATCATCTATGAAGGTCACAAAATATTTTTTCCCACTTCTAGTTGGACAATATTTTAAATCACATAAATCTGTGTGGATTAGAACTAAAGGTGTGGTTGCCCTTCGTACTTGTAGTGATGGTGTTTTTGTGAGTTTAGCTTGTACGCATACTTCACTTTTTTTTTTTGCTCATTTTGCATTTTGGTATTAGGTTTAAATTCATTAACCGGTTTAGCGACTGATAATTTACATGACCTAATCTTTCGTGCCAAATATTAAAGGACTCAAGCAAGTAAGCAACAAGCTTAATATTATCCATTGAATTTGTTACAACATTTTTAGAAACATTCTCCTAAACATTTTCAGAAACATATAGCAAAATTATTCTTAGAAACACTCTTATTCTCTCGGTTGGATACACATCTTGACCAGTCCGTCCTTCATGTAGCCTCTTCCTAGGAACACACCCCATTTTTTGAGTGTGAGAGTGTCATTCTCAAGATGAGATGCGAATCCACCCTTGCACATTAAAGTTTCAATTCTTCCTCATATTGGGCGTGTGCTTCACGTTTTTTAGCGTGATTTCCTTTCCCAAGGTTATCTTTAGCACCACGGAACACTTTCCTTCGATCTTGGTGGCAGCTTCATTACCCATAAGTAGTGCCTCTTCAGACCTATTTCGTTGATAGGTGTTGAACATCGACATGTCATTGCAATTATGTAACACCACTCCTTGGTTATCTCATGGCAATTATTTGCCTCCGTAACCACAACACAAAGATCAGCCTCAGTCAAGTTAGCCTAATAGTTTGTCGCTTTCTGTTTGCTACGACATTCCTTTGACATGTGACCATGCTTACCACATGAGTGACATTTACCCTTGAAGATTTTTCTTTGCACCGCAGCAGGGGTGGGTGCTGGAGCTTGCCTCTAGAAATTCTTCCCATTAGGCTTCAAAGGCGGGTTTGCAAAGGCCTTGTCTTTCCCCTTGTACTCCAAAACTTTTTCTTTTCCCTTGTACTCCACGTTTTTATTGTGAACAGCCACATTCACGCTATGCTCTTTGATATGGATTCCATAGGCTTGACGGTTTCTGTTTTCCTTGTTCAACCTTTGGATAAATTCTTCTAGCGTCATCAATTTTCCCTTGTGCTTGAGTTAGTTCTTGAAAGTCAACTACCTTTGAGGAAGCTTCTTAATGAAGCAGTTCACCGTGAAGATCTCACAGATCGACATTCCCTCCGATGTGACTTCTTGAAAAATCCGCTGGAAAGCCTCCACTTGTTCCATGAATGGCTTGTCATCCGCCATATGAAACTCTATGAACTTTGTCGTTACATGCTTTTGGCATCCAACATCTTCAACTTTGTATTTCTTGACCAATGCAGCCCACAAGGATTTGGCGGTCTTTTCGTCATCGTAAAGAGCATACAGTGGCTCCACAAGATGATCTAGGATCCATCCTTTGGCCATGTAGTCTCCTTGGTTCGAAGCATCCACGGTTCCAAGGGTATAGACGTCACCACATCCTTTTCCACTTCAGGTTGATCCTCTTTATGGTACCCGACGTTCATCACCAAACACAACCTGCTAAACATGCCGTAAATTAAGCTTATCATAAACCGGTAGCTAAAAGGTCTAGAAAAGTTTACCTCTTTAAATCCTCATTAAAGGAAAAACAGTGGTTTCCTTGGATAGCCAAGATGAATCCTGCAACCCAAAATCTTTACAGAGCTATAACTCCAACCTACTTGGAAGATGGAACTCCTCAGGTAAGTATTCTATTAGGAGATAGAATAGGAAATATTCTATATTTTGTTTATCTATTACTTTAGGGCTAAGTAATGTCTTCCTTATATATATTGTAATGATTCTAAGAGATCAATAACACACACATAATATTCAGCAATCATAATCTTTACATGGTAAGCCAACCTTTTGGCCTGTACTGATTGCCTGAATAGAAACCCTAAAACTCGGAAAAAAAAAAGAAAAAAACTTGGTAGCCATTGGCGCCATAAACCCTAATCGACATAACCAACAACGAATCAGAAAGGCAGCTTTCAGCGCGACCTGCTTCCGCCGGAGAACTAGTTATCATCTCTTCTTACTTTCTCAACACAACCGACAGCACTAGGCACATCCAAACTCATGTACTCCTCAACGGAACAAACTACAAGTGATGGTCCAAGTTATTTCTCAACGCCATGCGCACAAAACAAAAGTTAGGGTTCTTGGAAGGAACCCTTAAGCGTCCGGCCGAAGGAACCAAAGATGCGGAGAGATGGGACATGGTTAATTCCATGATCATCGGTTGGATTTACGCAAGCGTTGAACCAAAGCTGCGTTCCTCCATCTCTCTCGTTAACAATGCTAGTATTATGTGGTCGAGTCTTAAGATTCGATACACGACCAGCAATGGATCGCGGGAACATCAACTACACGCCTCCCTTATGACTTGTAAACAAGAGGGAGACACGGTCGACGATTACTTTGCTCGTCTCAAAGTTATATTGGATTCTCTAGCATATCTCGACAAAGGTTTCTCGTGTTGATGTACACAATTGGAGTGTACCTCTATGCGCAAATACCACAAGAACCAGGAACAATTAAAGATTCATCAATTCCTCATGGGATTATCGGCTCAAAAATTCGGTACAACTCAATCCACTCTTCTGACCCGTATCCAAGAAATTACTCCTGAAGATGCATTTTCGCAGATCCGAGGAGAGGGGAACCATCTCGAAGCCGCTTCTTCAACAGAGGAGAAGATTGGTACCGTTGGTTTCTCGGCCACATCTGCTTCTTCCGCAACGGCTGCCGCAACAAATAAATTTGCGGTGTGTTATCATTGTGGAAAGGTAGGGCATGAGAAAAGCCAATGTTTTAAGATCGTTGGATACCCTGACTAGTATGAACAAAATCCAAGCAAAGGAAGCAGTTCACGCGGAGGCCGTGGCAATTCTCGTGGTCGAGGCTACCGTGGTTCGCGTGGATTTGGCTCTTCTCATCAGACTAATGCTGCTGCATCTTCACCAACCAATTTCTTGACAGCCGCAAGACTAAACCCAACGACAAGCTAAACGGTAACACAGAACGTTTATTTTTATATGGAGCATCGCATCACATGACGGGAGACATAAACTTGTTAAACAACTTACGCACCATTCCACCCAATCTGATTCAGTTACCAAACGGCAAGCTCACCTGGGCAACACGCCACAGAACATTATCCCTTAGAGGGAAACTTGTGCTTTATCCCGTCTTCTATGCTCATGAGCTCTCTAATACTTTGATTTCTATTGCTCAACTATTGCGTGACATAGCTAGTGAAGTGATATTTACTAAGAAGTTTTGTGTTATACAGGACCAAGCTTCGAGGACTTTGATTGGTGCGGGTGAAGAGCGCAACGGGGTTTATCATCTTGCGGGTTCGATTGTTCCTCAAGCTCATCTAACACAAAAAGTTAACTCAAGGGAATTATGGCATCGCAGAATTGGGCACCCCTCAGCTAAAGTTTTATCTTTTATATCAGATATTGGTGTTTTTCCGACTACTATTAGTGTTTTTGAAGAACAATGTGATATTTGTTTTAGAGCAAAACAAACCCGTGTTCCGTTTTCTGAAAGTCCTAATAAAGCAGCTGATTTTTTTTCTTTAATCCATTGCGATGTTTGGAGCTTATACCGCACAAAATCTTCTTGCAACTCGGTTTACTTTCTCACCATGGTTGACGATTATTCAAGAGGTTTATGGACTCATTTGATACAAGAAAAATCGGCTGTACCAATTATTTTGAAGAATTTTTTTGCTTGGACATGTTGACAGTTTGGAAAGGACGTTCAAATGCTCTGTAGTGATAATGATACTGAGTTTACTTGCTTAAAGGGGTATTCCGTCGAACACGGTATTGCTCATCAAACCTCATGTGTTGATACACCTCAACAAAACGACGAGCGGAAGGAAAACACCGTCACATTCTAAATGTTGCTCGCGCTTTGCTTTTTCAAGCTCATTTACCGACAAAGTTTTGGGGTGAGAGTGTTCAAGCTGCTACATACATTATCAACCGTACACCGTCTCCTTTGCTCCACGGTAAAACCTCAGGGTTTATATGAAGTTACCCCAGGGTTTTTCGACCATTGATAAGAGCAAATTTTGTCGACTCAAAAAGTTTCTCTATGGCCTCAAACAAGCTCTGCGTTGTTGGTTTGCTAAATTATCTGACACTCTACTACGGTTTGGTTTCACTCAGAACAAGAAAGACTACTCACTATTCTCCTATCATCGAGGTCTGTCTTGTGTTTTTGTTCTTGTCTATGTGGATGATTTGGTTATCGGTGGAAATGACTCTACTCTTATCTCCAAGTTCAAATCTCATATGAGTAGTTGTTTCCACATTAAAGATTTGGGTATTCTCAAATACTTTCTCGGCCTCGAAATATCTCGTGGCAGTGACAGTATCTATGTCACCCAACGGAAATATGCGACAGATATAATAAAGGAATGTGGCTTGTCAGGTTCACGTCCCTACGATACTCCCATTGAGCAGAATCACCCTCTTGCTCGTGATGCTGGTGACTATTTCGATGATCCATCTCAGTATCGCAGGTTAATTGGCCGACTTGTATATCTCTCGATTACTCGTCCCGACTTGAGTTTTGTTGTTCCCCTGCTAGCTCAGTTTCTTGCTCAGCCACGTTAGAAGCATTGGGAAGCTGCGGTTCGCGTGGTTCGTTTTCTTAAAGGTACACCCGGACAAGGTATCTTCTTGAGTTCTAAATCGGATCTCCACATTGAAGCATATTGTGATTCTGATTGGTCTGCATGTCCCCTTACTCGTCGTTCGCTTACTGGTTATGTGGTCTTGCTTGGCGGTTCCCCAATATCCTGGAAGACAAAGAAGCAAAACACTGTATCTCGTTCTTCCGCTGAAGCTGAATACCGTGCTATGTCCTACACGTACTCGGAACTCCAATGGCTGCTTCAGTTACTTCCTGTTTTTTCTCGGATATCACATCCCGAACCAATCTCGTTTTACTGTGATAACAAGGCTGCTCTACACATCCTACGTAATCCGGTGTTTCATGAAAGGAAAAAACATATTGAGCATGATTGTCACATTGTTCGGGATGCTTTCCAAGAAGGTCTACTTGCTCCTTCTCATGTTCGAACCACTGAACAAGTGACTGATTTGTTGACCAAGGCTCTCGGACGCATCCAATTCTCATTTTTACTTGACAAGATGGGAGTTCGAAATCTACACTCGCCATCTTGAGGAGGAGTATTAGGAGATAGAATAGAAAATATTCTATATTTTGTTTATCTATTAGTTTAGGGTTAAGTAATGTCTTCCCTATATATATATTGTAATCGATTCTAAGTGATCAATAACACACACATAATATTCAGCAATCATAATCTTTACAATATCTAATGAGATAAAATAAAACCATATATGCAATTACATGTTTTATAATTTTATACATTAAAAATTTAAAAATAATATGTAAAATTGTAACAATAATTTAGGAAAATGTAAGTGTATAATAACAAAATATTAAAGCAATGCAAAAAACAACAAAAACTTGTTTATTTGTCTAATAAACTTTTTGTAAATTTTTAGGCAGAAAAAAAGTTATAGAATCGTAGTATATTAAACCATTATATGTATTATGTTGATTGACAAAATTTTGGCAAAATCTCATCATATTACGCCAAAGTAGTTGACATTTACTTGTGACCTATTTTTGTTATACCTCTCTATCAGATAAAGGCTTTTGACTGGGCCATTATGATATAATAACTATGGGCTCAGACCCTAAGTAAACTAAAAGTAAAACATTAAAGTTTATTTTGTCTTTTTTTGTATCTTTATTTTTCGTAAAAAATTACGATTTTGAATTTTTATGAGAAATTATAAAGGTACACAGCAAAAAAACAGACAAAAATCTACTAAGCAAAACAAAAACAATTGATAAGAAACTTAAAAAACCTAAAACTTCCTTGATCACCGAAACAAACTTACAATCACGATAAACGGAAAAATTGATGTAACCGAGCAAGAACCCTTGGTCAAGTTAACCCCATCGTCCTCAAGTAAGTTGGATCGAACTAAGAGATGTCGAGAGACCAACAAAGAAACGGTAGGAGAGACAAGTAGAGAAAAGACACTGGTGGAACCACCAACATCCGGTCTCCATATCTAAAGAAAGAGTGATGATGCTTCGAACTCAAAGAGGAAGTTTCGTCGGAGATCTACTAATGTTTTTATTGAGATAGTTTTGTAAATCTTCTATACATTATGAATATCTATCTCTGTTGAGGTTTCTTCGAGATACAAATTCAATTAAAAGATGAGAGTTAAAAACCTCATCATTTATGTGGGTAATCGTATCATGGTCGTTTGTTTGCTGAAACCATAAAAATCCACCGCATTAAAAACCACCTCTTAAGAGTTAACATAACGTTATAAAATAACAGGCCCAAGCCCAACCAATCAGGCCCAAACGAATGATGCCTTCAACCTAAATGTGACACGTCAACAAAATTAGGGCTTGCGTATTATCGATTCCAGATCTGAGTTCTGGTTTCTCTTCTTCTTTCGCCCAAACTGTTTTCAAATCTTCTGCATTTTTCTTTGAAGCATTGAGTGTGATTCCTTTCATGTCGACTTAAGTCAAATATATCCTTTAGATTCCCATTCATGATGAAGACCTCATGAACTCGAATTTCGTACAACAACAGGCGGTGGTGATCTACCGAAGCTGAGTGTAATCTTAGCGATTTAGGGTTTCATTAGGCTTCGATTGCTTTAGGTAGCTGATCTATCGCTTCCGAATTCATCTGAATATCGGCATTGTTTCTTTGATTTCTGGGAATAATTAGAAAAGGTGTTCGTTTTCAAGAGTGTTGTTTCTTCTGAATTTTTCAGGTTGGTGGGTTTATATACCAATGTCTAGTAACAACAACAATCCACAGAAGCCTCAAGGCTCTGCGCCTTCGCCTTTTGGGAATCCTGGAATGGCCTCTGCATCGGTTCCTGGAAACCAGGGCTTTGCTCAGTCTCACATGGCAGCTAATTTTCAAGCTCAGTTTCAGTTATCACAAGCTCAGGCCCTAGCCCATGCTCAAGCACAGTCTAAAGTTCAAGCGCAACTGCAAGCTCAATTACAAGCTCAAGGCATGACGATGAACCAAGCCCAAGGTTCCCCGGGGATGGCTGGGTTAGGTCCATCTTCGCCTTCTTTGACGACTCCCGGAAGTTTAAACATGAAGAGGTTTCAGCAGAAACCTCCGATGCGACCACCTAGTGCCTCTGCGAGTAACAACACTATTTCTCCCATGAGAACCATGGAGTTAACTCCTGCTGCACGGAAAAAGAAACAGAAGCTTCCTGAAAAGTCATTGCAGGAGCGGGTGGCAGCAATCTTACCTGAGTCTGCCTTGTACACACAACTTCTGGAGTTTGAGTCTCGGGTAGATGCTGCATTAACTCGAAAGAAAGTCGATATCCAGGAAGCCTTAAAAAACCCTCCCTGCATACAGAAAACGCTTAGGATCTACATTTTCAACTCGTTTGCTAACCAAAACAACACAATTCCTGCAAATCCAAATGCTGAGCCGCCAACATGGACACTTAAAATTATTGGTAGGATCTTGGAAGATGGGGTGGATCCGGACCAGCCAGGATTTGTTCAAAAATCAAACCCGTTGCATCCCAAATTCTCGTCTTTCTTCAAAAGGGTAACAGTTTCCCTGGATCAGAGGCTGTATCCTGAGAACCCGCTGATCATATGGGAGAATGCTCGATCACCTGCTCCTCAAGAAGGTTTTGAGATAAAGAGAAAGGGCAATCAGGAATTTGCAGCTAGTATACGGTTGGAAATGAACTACGTTCCTGAAAAGTTCAAGCTTTCTTCTGCATTGATGGATGTTCTTGGGATTGAAGTTGAAACCCGGCCAAGAATCATCGCTGCAATATGGCATTATGTTAAGGCGAGAAAATTACAGAATCCAAATGACCCCTCTTTTTTTAACTGTGATGCTGCACTTCAGAAAGTTTTTGGGGAAGAAAAAATGAAATTCACAATGGTCCTCTCAGAAGATATCTCATCATTTGTCACCTCCACCACCTATTCACCTAGAACACAAAATCAAGCTTTCAGGAAATAACCCGGTCATATCAGCATGTTACGATGTGCTAGTGGACATACCCTTCCCTATCCAAAGGGATTTGAACAATTTGTTGGCCAACGCAGAGAAGAACAAAGAGATTGATGCCTGTGATGAAGCAATATGTGCAGCCATAAGGAAAATTCATGAGCATAGGAGGAGGAGGGCATTTTTCTTGGGCTTCAGCCAATCGCCAGTTGAATTTATAAACGCTCTGATCGAATCTCAGAGCAAGGATCTGAAGGTTTGTAGCGGGAGAAGCCAGTAGAAATGCTGAGAAGAGAACGTCGATCAGACTTCTTCAACCAACCTTGGTACGCTCATCATCTGGTTTATAGTCCTCTTTTCTTGACTTGATTAATATGTATTAGAGTTGTGAAGGAGGCAGAATTCCACTGATAATGATACGTTTCTGTATTAAAAAATGTCGCAGGGTCGAGGATGCAGTAATACGTTACCTGAACCGGAGGCCCGCAGCTGGGAACGAGGGGCCAGGGAGCTGGTGAGTTCCTTGCCGGTGCCTAACAATACAAGTTGAGCTTTTTCTAGAAGAAGTTGTTTAAGTCTGATCTGTTTTAGTGTAGCAGTAATCTTGTGTATGGTTTAAACGTTTTGTGACTTATAAATTAATTAGCAGTTTGTTCACAAAGATCCAGGAGAGGCAGTGTCTGTGTCATCAACAATCTGATTAATACGAAATTAAATTAGCAGACAAGGATGGGTGTGTCTGAAGGTATTTTGCATATACCTCAGGAATGATGAGCTCGAGTTGGGACCATCATAGTGATGCAAAACTGGCCTGAAAGCATCCTCTTCCAAAGCTTTGCACAGCTTACTTACACGAATGTCTCACCTACTTTGTAAATAATCACCATTTGGGTGTTTCAATCACTGCAAAGCATGAAAGACAGATCCACATCAAAAAAGATAAACGTAACCTGGGCAGGAAATCTGGAATCTCATTTGCATTTCTAGTCCTCCCAAGCAGTTGGGTCAATGTTTGAATCTCCAGAGGTTGTTGCCTGTGCAAAACAGAGAAACAACAATCATAGAGCCATAGAGCAAGACATAAGCTTGAGAAATTTAAGTATTACACAACAAACCTCAAAAATTCCATGCAATTGATGAGCGGTGTAGTTGTAGAGCAAGACAAGGTTCTCAACTTGCTTCTCACTCTTGATCTACCTGCTAATGGCGGATAAGCTTCCAACCTTTGATGAAGTGTGCAGCAACATCCACAATGAACAAGGCTCTCTTGATCTCTTTGGCGGAAGAAGTGAACTTCTCATGGTCAACAAAGGAACTCACAAGAAAGAAGACAAGAGGACCCTTGTGTTATTGAATCAACTTAGAAAGTGTTATTGGTTAATATATTTAGATATCGTATAAAGATTTAAAAATTATTAACATTTCAGTGTTATTAAATCAAGACTTTTCAAAAGTCTATTAAAGTTTAGTGTTATTAATTTATATATTTGCAAAAAGTCTTCTAACATTTTTTATAAGTATAGAACTATTAGATTCATGATTTCATAAAATGTATAAAAAGCTTTGCGTTATTCAAACATTATTAAAAAATCTCATATTGTCATTAAATTAAAATATAGTGTTATTAGTTTAGTGATTTTCTACCTGTTTATTTACATATTACAATCCTCAGAAGTATTGTATCTTGATTCACTATTACCATTATTCTTCTTTTCTCCAGTAATCTTCCACGTAGTAATAATTATATTTTTGTCAAGTTATTATCTCGGAAGAACACTCGCCAAGTTCTTCTCTTTCACCATCTCTAGAACAGATGGTACTAACAAAGAGCTCCACTGTTTCTTCTTCACTCTCCATGGATAATTTTAAGAAGAGAAATAAGAGAAGTTTGATCCACTCAACAACTTAAACAAGAAGTCAATTCAGAGAAAAAGGAAAACGGAAATCAGTTTGGAGAAGAAGACGAAACACACTACCAATCAATTTATATCTAACAAAAAGGTTTAAGAAATCTAAACACTTCTGCAAATCAAATGAAGAACTCATCCTTTAAAAGAAATTGTGATCAAGTCTTTATATTATTATGTATTGAAACATAATCAATTACAATGGTTTAACAAACAAATGAAATGCTGGAAGAAAAACAAGCTATGTGTAATATATATAGATCATAGATCATCTCAAAGCTCACAACTGCTATATAACTATGACAAAAACTACATACAAAATCGGCTAAATACATTCTCTAATTCTCCCATTTACACATAATTACTACACAATAATATATCAAGCAGAAAAGAGCAACAAGTATAAAATTAATCACCTACTTAAGAGCTATAAAACTACCTATATGGATATATATTACAATAGAATAACCCAGTCAACGCTAACTATTTATTCACCTATCGTTTCAACTACTTATAAGTAACAGTCCAACTAGTAAGAGAAAAACAAAAACAGAACTTGGACATATAAGTGAAGACTTTAAAGGATCGAAACAGAGTACATATAATATAATCTCACAAGTTGTGGTTTTCTTCAACACTGAGAACTGGAAAATTTGAAACTAATAGTACCTTGAGATTATGTCTACAACTTTAATGAATCAATCAATAATTTTGGGACAATAAAGCAGACGTATAAATGAAAAAGATAACAAAAAAAAAACACACACTAATACTTCAATCAATCTATTAAGAGATTTTTGGGAAGATAAAGCATACATATAAATGAAAGCGATAATCCAAAAGAACACTAATAATCACAAATAAACAAGAAAAACACACAACTAACAGGAGTATAAACAACAATTATTAGAAAAAGAGTTTTGAGAATTAGAACGTACCTTAAAAAAAGTGTTGGTCTGCTTTACTGGAAGACAATTTATAGAAGACAAAAATCAATAAAATTATAATATAAAATATTACGTGATATCTTTTGAAAATTTTTGCCATCCAATTATGGATATAAAAATTAATGAATTTGTTCAACAGTAATAAAAAATCTGGAAAACTCTCCACAAATCTTTAGGTAAAATCCTATATAAATCATTAAACAATCTTCCAAAGTTTACATGAATATGTAAAGTTTTCAAAACTTTATTAGTTTCTATATCATTAAAAGTTATGATCAAAATAACACCCCTTAAGACTATTCTGCCGCTGCATTTCAAAAGAAGAGATTCAAACAATCTTTTTCATTGCCACTGTTCTAACTGTGGTGGACATCTTGCTACTATCAAGAGTATCACACGAGTTTTATAAGCCAAGTTTTAGTGGCCAAAATTGTTTAAAGATGTCCATGAATTCATTTCTAAGTGTGTGACAACTGTCAACATCAAGTTAACATTAGTAAAAGACAAGAGATACCTCAAAAAAATTCATCTTGAAGGTTGAGTTGTTTGATGTTTGGAGTATTGACTTTACGTGACCATTTCCTTCTTCTAAAGATCGTTCGCTCTTGCCTCTTTCAAGCGAATCTACAAGTACGTTTTTGGGGAGAAACTATTCTTACAGCACTCCCACTCAGATTCTAAAAGGCAAAACACCATACGCATTGCTTCATAGAGTTGCATTATCTAATGATCTCTGCGTGTTTTTGGTTCACTATATTTCGGGGATAAAAGTCGATGTTGTATTTTCCTTAGCTATCCTCACGGGAAAAAAGCTTGGTATTTATATGGCATTGACTGTAATGAGTTCTTTTCTAGCTGTGATGTGTTTGTGGAGAATGAATTTTTGGGTCTACAAACAACTAACGCTCCGTCCTCTACGGTACCATCACCATCAGAAGATGTGATTGATGACTGGTGTGTTGACACGAATACTACAACTCAACACACCCCGCATGTACTGCTTTCGCTGACTTTGTTCCACCTACGGATCCGCTGCCACTTCATTCTACACCACCCACAAACACACCTTCAACTACACCTCATGATGTGTCGAATGACTCTGCTGAAACCACGGTCGTGCACTCACCACCTGCACAAGAGAATCCTCCAGGCTTACCAGAGTTACTAGGCCGAGGCCATAGAGAAAGAAAGCCATCAGTTATGTTGAAAAACTATGTCACAAACTCCACCACAACCTCTACTAAATCCTCTCTCGCTTTCTCCACCTCAATCACGGGATCCTCTACTACGGTCTCAGGTAACATAACTTAACCAATGAGTAATTATGTATCTGACAAATCTTATTCTCCCAACCATAAGACGTTCTTGGCAGCACTCACTGTTAGAATTTGCGAAATCAAAATTGAGATTGAGAGATTTGTTTGGAAGAATAAGAGATTTGGAGAATAAAGAGATTGAGATTTGGAGATTTGGAGATTTAGTGACCAAGAGATTTAGAGAAATTGGAGAGGCCATTAAGGCCAAGAGATTGAGAGAATAATGAAGAAGATGTGTTTATTTCTTCTTAGTTTTTAATGTGTTACATGAGGTCCTATTTATACACAAAGACTAGTTAGGGTTTTCTACAAACATACAAACACTATATGACAAAAATTATCCAAGATGGTAACATATTCAAACTAAGCAACAAAAGAGGGAAGGAGACATTTCCCATTAAGCTCCAACGGTTATATGGTCAAAGAATGGGCATGTGACTTTTGCTACTTGATTCCCAACCATAAACTTCTCTCTTAACCAAATGCCTTCATCATTTCTTTGCTAAATCCATTCGATTTCTTCATTGTTTCTTTGCAACTCTTTATCTCAGTGGCTCTTTCTTTGCTTCATATGGATCATGCCTTGTTTAATATTCAAGTTGATCATTTACTTGCCTCACACTTTACTCTTGAGTTCAATTCCATCTTGTCTTGCAAGTCACTTAACTCCGAACTCTTCCTCTTCCTCGTGTAACACCTCATTGCTTAAGTTTAATACTCACTTCATTCATCTAAAGAACCTACAACTTACAAAGAAGTTTGTTTGGATAAGGTTTGGTGTGATTATATGGGTGATGAACACACATCACTTCAACTTAACAAGACTTGGATCGAGACCACTCGTATAATTCATATTTCTAGTTATTGTCTATACATCACTGCTTTAACAGTTTAATTGTATCTCTTCACCATTTTCATATCAAAAAGTGTAAAAAATGCTCATAATAAATTTTGATAATGAAAATATCATACTCGAGTAAATATCTAAAATTGTCTCAATATCTTTATGGATCATTTAAAGAGGCACATATCTATATCAAAAGGAGATAAGAACTATCTTGGTGTTGGATAATTGCAACGAGACATTGTCAACAAAATGTCATTCATCATTCTCTATGGATAATTGCAGAGTAAGATGTTGCAAATTGAGAAAACTAAAAATATCAAATATGAACACATGATGGTAAGACGAGAGAATTTTAAATTGTTACATGTTGACTCAATTCTCCCAAAAACTTGTATAGGGCCTTGTGTCATCCACGTCACAAGATGATTCACACAGCAACTATATCCATACCATATATTATCCACAAAAGTGTAACAACAAATAATGTGTCCCACTCTTTATCATTATCCAAATATCCAAATCCAAAAAAACATTCAAACCATACTCATTTCTTCTTTCTATCCAAAAAGTCAAAATACAATCATCTCTCAATATCTCTTTCAAAAGAAAAAAGAAAAAAAAATTACATCAAATCTGATTGATGAATCCAAGAATTTACTCAACAAACACAAAAGTATTCCTTGTCTTTTAGCCTGTAAATTGAAATCAGTTTCTTGGAGTCAGCATCCATGGAGCTTCCACAATCTGTAAACACAGAGACAAACATAAACTATGAAGTAGTGATGATTTTACTCTTACATATCTCCTGGTTTCGTTTCCTGTCTCTCTCACTTTCTCCACATAACTCTCTACTTTCCCATTTGCTCTCTCAATTAACACTTCTAACAATGATCTAACCGTTTCAAACGTTATTCTCCCGGTTAAATCCACCACGTATTTCCGGTTACTCGGTACCGATAGCGAAGACGATACCCGATCAATCCACGCCGTTGATTTCGTTGATCCAACAGTCAGCGATTGTGATGTTGATCGGTTTATTTGAACCGGTTCGGTTGGTTTTCGTGACGCTCTAACAAACGTTTCAACCGCGTTGTTACATAGCGTTACGAGTGTTTGCTTGACTTTTTGTTCGTGTTTCGGATTGGTTAAACCGGAGAAGAAATTGTCGAAAACGTTCACGTCCATCGTCTTGTCGAGATAAACTGAAACCGCCGTGCTCACGAAACGCTGAACGCAATCGCCGATTAGCTTTCTTCCGTTGTCGGAGCAAATCGCGTCGACTAATTTCGAATTAGAGAAGATCGGAGATTCGCTGGAGGAAGAATAAAATGCCACAACTAAGTTTCTAGCGAAGTTACCAACGATCGCCGAAGCAAAACCGGTTCCTGATTTCGTGAACAGCTTATCCATAACCCGGTCTGTAAAACTCGACTCGGATTCATCATTACCGGAATCAAATCCACGGAGTAATCCAACTGTCATAGCTTGTGTAAATCTGATCAAAGACGAATTGAGCTCATCTGATTTCGCGATTTTGGAAATCTGCTTCAAACTGTTTGGGATTTGATCTGAATCGGATCTGAGAAATTCTGTGAGATCCTTTGAGATTATACTAACCGCTTCGGCGGAATCAGAGGTAGCTTCGATGAGATTGAGAAGAAGAGCAAAGATCTTAGAAATTCGCTTCCTTTTCTGGGTAACTGAAGGAGAATGATAAACCCTAAAAGCACTATAACCACTCAACGCTAACAAAATCCACTTTTTGTTCCTCAAAGCAAAACCAAAACCCTTTTTCCCAAATCCTAAATCCATATAACTACAGAATCTAGCTGAAAGAAGAAGAGAAAAATGAAAACTTTATTTAACACCCGGAATCTCAGACATGATAAACCCTTAGCTTATAACACCATTTTCTCTCTTGTTTATATTCTTTTTCCTTCAGTTTCCCGTGAAAACAGTTTGAGAAAGGAACCACCTTTTAAAAAACAGAGCATGTAAGAGGATAAAAAAATCTCGAAGGATGAAAGAAAAAAGGAAAATTGTGGTAAGAAAATGGAATTGGATAAGAATTGAAGTGATGACGTCAAAGCCGTTAACAGAATTATGAGAAAAGAGAGAGTGGGCTTTCAGGTATGTGTGATCAAGCAAGTAGATATGATGGAGACAAATACATGAAGAAGAAATTCATTTGGTTCTTATTACAAGTTTCGAGCATGGGTTTTGCTGGATGATAGATAAGTCAGTTATGGAGTCTTTAAAAGTTTGAACCTAGCTACTTCAAATCCTAATCCACTTGAATAAAATAATGGTTTTTTTTATTTAAACTCATTAATAACCCTTAACAAGAAAGTGCATGGTCGTCGTTCCAGATGCGTGGATAATTTAATAGAGCGATAAACTACCATCAGACATTTTAATAAATGGATAAAATGAATATTAAAAAGGCACAATAGTAAAAACGCTTCTCATGAAATATGGTCTTTATTTTTTAAATATTTTTATTATTGACAAATAACCAAAATTTTTATAAAAATATTAGATTTACATATACAAATTAAACTATAATATATATTATAAATAAATAAAAATAATAACAAATATATAATAAGTTTTTATAAAATTATATCTGATGCATAGCACAGAGATCATTTAATTCTGTTTGTCTTATTAAGAATAAATAAATTACCGATGGATGATATTTATAGAGGATTAAAATAAAATGTGAGAATTGAGTGAATATTAGAATAGCAGAAAATAATACGATCGCATTTTTCATAAAAGCAAAAGCATTAAATATCATTTCAGTCAAGCACGAGCAACAGCAGAGGGCCTAAAGAAGCGGTGGATTAGTGCTCAAATTAATAGTTGTTCCGATTTTATAAAACTAAAAGTCATAAATAATAACTTTATTCTAATGTTTTTGTCTACTTTATCAACAACAATATAAGAGCATGATTATTGGTGAGACCCAATTGGGTCTCTTAAAAAAAAAAAAAAAATTTTTTTTTTTTTTGTAAAAAACGGACCAATACGGGTTCGCCACGTGGCGAACCCGTCTCTTAAATAAGAGATGTAAGAGACGGGTTCGCCACGTGGCGAATCCGTATTGGTCCGTTTTTTACAAAAAAAAAAAAAAATTTTTTTTTTTTTTTAAGAGACCCACTTGGGTCTCACCAATAATCATGGTCTAACATGGTCTCTCTTTATCAGGAACATTTCTTTTTATTAAAATCTACGAACGTCTTGTTGGAGAATAAAAAGAAACTCTGGTATTAAATTGGGCAGAGGCTTTGCAGAAAATATGAAGGAAATTTCTTCTATATATATACATATTTGGGCTATTTTTTTTATTTTTTTACATTTTATGACGCATAAATTAAGAAAATAAGTATCCAATAGATCTGACAAGTTGAAGCCATTGGATAAAGGCGGTGGGCATTTTCTTAGAGAGTGGAAGGAAGAAGAAGAAATCAGGATTTAACATTAAAAAAAGAAAAAAAAATAGTTTTAGATTAAGATGAAATGAGAGTGAAACACGTGTACGGTGAGGTGCTAACGCTTGGGAAGAGGCGAGCCGTCGCGTCTTTTGCAAGTCAATTCTTTCAACATTCCACGTGGCGACACGTGGCACTTCCTTCTTCTTCTCCGGCCTCCTCCAATCTCATCATCATATTTTATTATTACCCGTTCCTGCCTCTTCGACCTTATCACAGTTCCAAGATATTCGGAGATCACTTCTTCTTCTTTCTTTTTTTATTAAACCGGATCTTCCCACCAAAATTCATTTTTTTCTCAATTCATACTATAATATCCTATATCGTAGTAACTATATATTGTATAATGCTAAAAATAGATCAATAGCTGAATCAACGTAACTACCAAATTTACAAAAAAACTCGACGGACCAAACGAGAATCACCATGACCTCTATCATCACAATCGTTTGGTGCTTTATATTTACAATACAAGCTAGAGAATTTTTTAAGAAGGCAGTGTTACAAGAAAAAGAAAAAAAAAAAAAAAAGCTATTCACAAACATAATTTTAATTTTAATAAACGTATAGGGTCCCCAATACAGCATCAATCACCAACACTCAAATCCATCATTTAACTCTCTTTCTTTTTGCTTACCTGACCAGCTATGGAAGATTATTCTTCCAGAGGCAGCCTCTCTGAGTAACAGAAAGTGTCTACAGTTTTGAAGGATTCAGGACTCATTTTTTGTAACTCACAGGCACGTCATCGTCGTCTTCTTCAAGGTCACTGAACGATACATCTTCATCCTCATCCTGCACAAGATGGTTAGCGGCTGCAGCGCTAACATTTCCTCCGATATCATCATCCTTTAACCAATCATCAGCGTCAGTATCATCATCCACTTGAACATCAATAACTCTAGGTGAAGAACTAGTGATTGGGCTTTGCACCAACTTGTCATGGTGTGCTGGTGCTGCTCTTTCTTCAATGACAGGCTTGTCAACAACTTGTATGTCCTTGCTCTCAATTATGTGCTTCTCTGTGTCAAACTCAGATGCCTCAGTCGAATGTACTGCTTCGACAGTGATAGTTTTGACAGGTTCTGGTTCTGGTTTTGGTGCAGGATCAGTAGGTAGAGAAGGAGGTTCAACATTCCCACTAAAAGCAACTGTATCAATACTCTCTGGTACCTCTACTGTAGCTTTGTTTCTCTTATGCAGCAACTCGTGGGATAATAGTGCTCTTGCTTCAAGTACCTTTATGTTAAAGTAGAACACAGTGATTCATTCACCTCGGAAGTTTCACTCTTTTCCCATAACTAGTTCAAATCAATTCATAAACTATTCAAACTTGCAAACCTAATGCAATTGCTACTAATAAAAGCTCATTATTAGCAGAGAGGGAAAGAGAGATCATCCATTGAAACACAAACTATAAACATCATGAGACTGATCAGCAATGGAGTTGAGAACCAAGGCTTACCTGAGGAGTTGAGAGAAGCAAGGCATCATGTTTGCTGAATTTAGGATGTGCAAGTACAAAGTAAATCATCCAGAAGCAATTCTCGCTCATATACGCTGGACAAAGCTCAACCCTCAAAGCAGCCAGACTCGATGCAAGCCTATTGACGGCCAGCGCGTGCTCATATTGAGCATCAGTCATTTCAAAGTCTGAAGATGAGCGGTGGAAGAACACTTAAGAAAACTTTTAAATTCCAGCATAAAAGCAAATAACAAACATAACCGGAGATAAGCCATGAAGAGACACACACACTTTGATCTTCACAAAAGTAAATCCCAGTCAAGACTTATGACAAATTCTAATCACCCTTAGTTTGACCAAAGCTAAATCTTATATAGGAAATATCTATAGATTCCTAATTCTAGATACTTGAATACGCATTTTGTTTTCTAAATTAGCTTCTAACCAGAAGTCATAAATTAGTGTACTTCAGAACATCTGATTACAATGTGCTGCGAATTCGAAAACATACCATCAAAGTTATTGTCCTCTTCAGGGAAGGGAAAATCAAGCCATGTTTCGGGATGCAACGCAAGATCCCGTGCAAATGCAATTACTTCCTCTGTAACACCGATTGCATCTCCAACTTTCCAATCGGCCCCTTCCGAACCCAATTGCCAAAAATTAGAAGCGATCTTAGTGAACTCCGATACCGGTAAGTTTCGGGAGAGCTTCGAGATACCGTTCCTGAATCTACCTCCGATCTCCACGAAATCGTTCCTAATCCCAGCAATCAGATCCTCGTTACCCTCCGCGAGATCCGAAGACCTCCGGGTTTCCTCAACATGATCAGCCGCCTCGGTAGAAGCAGGTGGTGGCGCTAGGAAAGAAGCCACACCCCATAGCTGACTTCTGAAGGTCTTGGTGAGTTCAGAGATGTCTTCCTTCACGCCTCGTGGAGACTGTGATACCGATGGAGAAGACGCTTGATCTGAACCGGAATCTTCAATCAAATTGGCTTTAGTCGTATCTTTTGTATCATCCTCATCCTCATCGATCTTCAGAGAATTCGCAATGGATCTAGCTAACCATGCCATTATTTTTGGATCGCTCTCACAAGTCTCTCAAGTATCTCGAGCTTAAACGAGACACCATTGACGATCAAATTCAACCTCAAGATACGTCGGCGTTTACTTACAAAAATGGGCCTCGTAGTAAAGCCCATCAAGAACCTAACCGTGACTCGATTGTCTAGATGGGCTTCGTAGGAAAAGCCCATAAGGTTCAAATTCCAGCCTTTGGTTTCTGCGACTCTGTTGCACGTTCAGACAAAAGCTCTCACATCACACACTGCATTATACACAAACCCACTCAAAACAGAGATTTGCTCAGTCTCGTTTCCAAAACAGACAGTTGATATGAGCCTGTGTTTCTGCGCATAAAACAGTGAAAATAGTTAAATGATTCACTTGTCAAATCTCCCTTTCTTTTCAATTGTTCATTAGAACAGTAAAAACTCACACCAATGAACGGAGACTTTTTGTTCATCAGATTCCCATCATACTGTACTTTTGAGATGTCACTGAATGCAACAACAGCGATTGGTTTTTCAAGAATCACGTTTTTGGTATCTAATTCACATTTAAGATGATAAGAAAGCTTGGGAACAAAGATGAATTAATGAGGATGATGATAAACAATTGATGAGGTGAAGACAGTTGTCTAATTTGCTAGCAGAACGAATTGAATGAACAGAAGAAAAAAAAAATCAAAAGCTTGAAAGAGACAAGTTCAGGTCAAAAGACTTTGCTTCTGTTTCCTTTCTGTTGTGAGTGGTCAAAAAGCAAAACAACCCTCACGAGTAGAGAGACTTAATATGGTTCCTTTCTGTAAATTCTTCTTCTTTTTTTTCTTCTAAAATTGATTGAACCAAAGGCGGTAACTTTACACAAAGTTGCTAATTTCCAGTGTTTATTGCAAACCGAACCAACATGAAAACATTACATACCCATGCTTCACTCGCCCAGCCTTTTCTTCTCGTGTTTCCATCTGTGGATTGCTTCTTCCTTTGACTTGTTACCGCCGAAATCAATAGCCAGATTTACAAACTCTTCATCTATATGTACATCAGCGCAGAGGTGGATTCGCATTGGACATTAACCGTTTCATGGATATCCACTGACTTGTTGTGTGAGCAATCGGTGCCAAAGATTTGAGCTTTTGCTATTGGATTGTCCTTGTGAGTTTGCATTTCGAAATAAACATGGTGTCTGAATAATGTAGACTACAGAGCTTGAGTAGCTCCGCTGACCGCTGCTTCAACGCTGCATCACACCCGCTTTGAATCACCAGTAGGAGCTTCGCAGCCAAACCGACCTCAACAGCAAGAGGCGAACATTCTTCTGGAGCTAATTTGCAGACAGACCAAAGAACAGACAATGCGTAGTTAGTGCAATTTTCGGACACTCCCATCAGTACCCTAACGGTATACGGTATGGTGTTTGCAGAGTCTTTGACAGCAACTCTTCCTTCCATGTCTGAGCACAAAGAATCAAGAACAAAAAGAGCTAACTCCAGACATTCCGGGTCTAAAGAAGGTAAGATGTCGACTAATTGAGGCACTGCTCCAATGCTAACCATCAAGTTTCGAACTTGTTTATGAACCGAAATCGGTTTAAGCAACCTAAGTGCAGGGGAAACTCCATTTTTGTGTCTCTTGTCCTTAATTAATCTCATTAACCCAACAAGCAAACTATGACTCGAAACCAGCTCTGCCCTAAACCCCTTCACTTCCACCAATCCTCTAATCAATCTCGCGCAATTGATTTTGGTTTCATTCGATCCATCATTCAACATATCAACAATCAACGAAACCTTAGCCGGTTGCATCAATCCAGATTTCGCATCAGAATCAAGATCAAGACTCACAAGAATCGCCACAGCTTCAGATCCAACAGCATGTGAAGTAAAAGGACCCAAAAGAGAAGATAACACAGAGACACCTCCTTCTTCAACAACGGTCTTCCTCGCCATAAGATGAGCCACAACAATCTGCTTAAGCTCACTCAAAGCATGAACCCTAGCTTGACCTTTAGCCTTCTTCAATGTGCTCAAAATCTCAATAGCTCGTCCTTGTACATCCTCCGACCGTTTTTTCATCAATAGATACTTCTGAGAGAACCAAGTGTAGATCAAATGGTGAAGGGTTTTATTAGGAGTTACCGTATCATCCCAAAGCTCCTGCATTGTCGTGGGACACGTCAAATGACCTAGGTTAAACCATTTGTGAATGTTTGACCTTTCGTATGTTTGACCAGTACACAAGGTCACAGGATCTTGCATCGGCTCTAACGAGATAGGACAAATGAAAACCGAAGGTATATCAGGTAAATCAAGCTCTTTTATCATCTTCTTCAGATCCAATTTCTCATCAACAACAACCCCACCGCCACCATTAACGCCACCGAGAACTCCGTCTTTCACCGCCGTATCCAGATCTAAGACTTGTCCATCACCACCACCTTCAAATCCAACTAACCCATTTCTCTTCAACGGCTGATACATCGGCATTTTGAGAGAATCGAAAGGAAGAACAAAATTAAAAACCCAAATTTTCACAGACTTTTCTTCTCTAGCTCACAACATTTGAGCAAATAATGCCTTTGATAGTAAACAAAGGAGCTAAAGAATAGTGAAGAAAAGAGAAACGCATGTCTTTATCTCAGAAAGAAGCGTTGAACAACAACAACAACAACACAATCTTCTTCTTCTTCCCCTTTCCTCTTTATTTTGTTTCTCTTTCTCCCTTTGCTTTAATTTTTTTTCTCTTTTCAACGGTCAAAAAGAAGATTCATTCAACTCTTGTTAATGATATAACATCATAAACACATGATTGAAGCCCAACTGCCATCAAAAAATGTGAATTTTATCCCACAAATTTCGAGAAACAGAAAAAGGGAGAAATCATGAAGAATAAGAAGAAACCCAGTACAAAGGTAGAAACCCAGAAAATCTGAGAAGATAAAAAGGAACAGAATTTGAGAAAACCCAGATGACGAAATAAAAATTACGAATTCGTGAGAATGACGAAGAAACCCGTACTCTCTTGTTTGTTTTTTTCTCTCTTACCCTCTTCTGAGGTAGTGAGTGATTATTTTGTTTTTGATTTCTTAAGAAAAAAATACATATGAAGAAAAGAAAAAGGGGTAAATCAAATAAAAAGAGGAAAAAAAAGGAGAAATAAAAGAATTGTCGAAAGATTCGGGTGGAAAATCGAAAACAAAAAAAGATAAGGTAACTGGTAAATGACTGGCTATAAGCAGTCATTCAGTCCTCTCGACACTCGCACCACACGTGCAAGCTACACCACATGCCTTCACCTCTCGGTATTATAATATTACCATTGAAAATCTCACCTTAGTAATTCTACATTCCCAATCTTGTCCCTACCTTTTTGGTTACTAAGTTACTATCACCACAATTGTTTACGCTAAAAACAGTTTTTTATTACTAATTCTAAAAACAGTTTTCTATTACTAATTCACTTCTCGTTTATTTTCTTTACTTGTTTCATCTTAATTAATCTTCCTTTTTATATAGCTTAGTTGGATTCTCGTCAGAACTGAAGGAAGGAGGTCGTCCTTTTGCTTTAACAGAGCGATTGTCAGTGGACCTCCTTCAGCATGGATAGGATACACCTCGTCCTTGCCACTTTGTACGAGGTATCTTCCAGTCCGGAGCACGCAGAGTATCCGCCTCTACGCTCTCCTATTCGTTCAGGTCGTGGTGAAGGTATGTTCTGAAACCTTTAATCGTTCAACAAAATGTTTGTCTCTTTGACCATTTTTCCTAGAATATCGCTTCCCTTGGAGCATTTGTTGGAAAACTTTTCTTAGGGAAACACTTCCAACGTTGATAACTTGAGGTTTTCTTGTCTGTCGTCCCCCTGGTTCGGCTGACATCCGAAAGAGAGGGTGTGAGCCTTCTCGTCTTGATAGTCCTCAGGAAGATAAGCCCGGAGAACTTTCCTCCAAGAGAGAATGTCGTGAGAGCATTCTTCCCCCACAGGAACCTTCCGCTTTTGAAGAGCCATATGCTTTTGCCCTTCTCTGTATATGGGTCCTCCCCTCGGATTTCACGGCTCTTCCGGTATCGAATCTTCTTGAAAAAGACACTTTCCGAGATGCTATGGTTGCCTTGGGAAAGGTTTGTACATCATTTTTTTTTCTAGGTTTTACAGCTTTCTCCGTTTTGATTAGGTCGTTGGACTGACAGTAAAACTCGTTAGCGGCTATGAGAACCGATGTGCTAAAACTTCCGTTGTTACACCTCTGCTTGCTAGTTGGGACCCCAATGTTGCAGACCTTGGAGGTAGCCTCTCTCAGCTGAGCAAACGCTAAGTAAAAAAAGGATGCTGAGTTTACTCTTCTTCGTGAGCAGAACTCGGCATTAATTTCAAAAGGGTTGGCTGATGAGAGGATGAAGACGCTATTGGTGAAGAAGGTCAAGAAGCTGCAATCGATCCAGAAGAGGGAAATTAAGCGTACTTAGGCATCCATTGTTGGTCCGTACCTGAGAGCGTTGGAGACTGTCCAAGGACTTTATGACCGGAAAGTAGAGGAGCTGTAGTGCATCTAGGTGCACCAAGTCAGTGAGGATCGCATGGAGATGGCAAGCGTTCTCGCGAGAACCCGTTCACTAAGGATGAGGTAAAGGAACTCGAAAAGAGTCGGTCTGCGGTTGGGGCAGCAGCTCGTGTTGCGCGATCCCCCGGGTATTCTTTCGATTACCTATTTTTTATTCGAGTTTATGTGACTCGCTTTTCGGGGTGCTTGTTGAATAGTTGAGCACACGTAAGAATACTTTATTTAGATTTTTTTTTATTCGAGTTTATGTGACTCGCTTTTCGGAGCTCTCGCTCAATAGTTAAGCGCACGCGAGTACCTTGTCTTTAGTTTACAAATTTTAGCTTTTTTATTCTTCCTTATTTTTTATGAGTTCCCGTATTTGGGTTACTAATGATGGACCTTCCTGGCCTTTTGATTCATTTTCGTAGAAATCTTTTGTTAACTTTAGTTACATGACCATTTATGGGTCTTTGACGGTTTTTTGCTGACACATCGTCACTTTTGGAATATTTTACCACTTATTGGGCAAGCATGTTCTTTAGCATCTCAGGCGAAGCTTGACATCATATCGTTTTGGTTTCTTCTTTTGCTTTCTCCTTGTGTACGAGAGGTATGTCAGAATTGATCATTTAGTTTCTTATCATTACATTTAGGACGTGGTTTCTCTTATTTGTTTGCAATTCTTTTGTTTGCGAAGGTAATTACTCTTTGTTTTTCTCTAGATTCTCTTGAACTTCTGCTTTCTTTTACTTCATCTTCATTTGTTTGATCTAGGGTTTATAAGTGACATCAATAGCGACTCTTTTATTTGGAGATTTTTATCGCTAGTTCGACTACTTACGGAGACACTTTTAGTTCTCTTGACTCTTTCTTTTCTAATGGTTATATTAATGCATTAAGCACCGCCTTCGATAACTGTCGTGGTCCAGACCTAATGACAAATGAAACGTCTACATTGATTGGTTCAGACACTTTCAGAGCGATAATAGAGAAAAAGTTGTGGTAGTGAGAGGTGAGCTCTATGGCTCGCATTATAAGTTGATATATGCAAATGAGGCTTTAGATCGGTGGCAGCGCGCGATGGGCATCAGCTCAGTTGAGCTCGAGGCCCCCGTGAGTCGTTCTACGAAAGAGCTCATTCTATTTTTTTGTTCTTTTTCAATTTTCTTTGAAAACCCACCTTTAATTTTATGATTCCTATGATGATATTCGAGGTCCTCTTCGCGTTGCATATCCCCTTGTCTCAATTCCCGTCATTTGTTTGTGTTATCTTCAGAATGTACACTCAGGACGTTAAGGAAGGATTAAATTTCAATGTCAAACACCTCCTTAGCCTTTATTGCGTAAAGTTTTATCACCACTCCTTCTATCTGTCCCCGCGACAAGGACGTCACGTTACTATTGGAATTTCTGATAAAGATTCTTATTGGAAAAATCAATATTTCTTCTTCAAATGGATGCGAGGGATTGCTGGTTAGTGTGTATCGCCTTATTTGGCTGTCAACGGTATTTCTTACTTGTTTCGTGTTGACCTTTTTTTTGTTATTTTGTAATTGTTCCCGATTTGGAAAATGTGTGGGATCCTTCTGAGGTTATGGCTAAGCTTTTAAAGGGAAATTGAAATTGAGATTTCTTTACGCATGAGCATGTGTCTGATTGTTTAGTTCGTCGCATGAACGTCTATAGCCGCACTTGTAGTGTCTCTCCTTCCAACACAATAGTATCTCACCTTTCTTTGGGTCATGCTGATCTAGGTAAGAGGTGCTTTCAGGTCTATTTATTAGTTAAGCTTGTTGATAACTTTGTTGATGTTGTTATGTAGATCCTACTACTGAGGCTAACTCTGATTTTGAGAGTGGAACTGCATTGATTCATCATTCCCGAACTCACGAGATGGGACGCCTAGGTTTTCCACGACTTGGTGATGATATTTTCAATGACCTTCATGGTGGAAGCTTTCCTATTCCAAATTTTAATGCTTCTCGTGACGAAACTCGCATAAGCGAGGATGCTAGTCTTTCGCTAGAGCTGGTTAGACATGTCGTTCATCCTCTCAAAGACGGTGGAAAGGATTGTTCCCCTTTACTGGACCCTCTTGTGAAACAGGCTCGGAATGCGAAGGGGTCCTCCGCCCGAGTCATCACCCCATTCTCGACCACCTTTGCGTACACTATTCCGGTCGATGGCCCCGCGGATGCTATTACGGAGGCAGTGCGGGTAATTCAGAGAAATGGCCACATCCTCCCTCAATTTGACAAGATGGCGGGAAAGGCTCATTACACTGATTTGGCCAAAAAGACCTCTGAGGTATTTGAATTTCCCCACTTTTATTCTAACTTGTCTATCGGTTTGATTAACCTTTTCTATTTTCAGTATATTTGCGCCTTTAACGGCTTCAGTGCTTGGGCCAAAACTTCTGTAGGTAGCACTTCCTTCAAAACTCGCATCTCCACCCTCGAGAGGAGCTCCGAGAGCTTTCTGACGAGAATTTGGCTTTGGCAACCAGAGCTAAGATGTTCGCCATAGAGGTTGCTCGTATGTCAAAAAAGGCTTATGAGAATGATGCACTGTTTAAAGTCCGCTTGAAGGATATTAAAGCTAAATGGGATAGCAGGATAAAGTGTGATCTTCACAATTGCTTCTCCAACAATACCTCAATAACCTCTGCTTATTACAAACCATTCAACACAACAATTTCAATTTTGCGGGATGGCGAGTTAAACTTGAAGCACGAGTTCTGGAGGAGAAAGCTCTCGTCGACGTGCTGGAGACCTCTAATCTTGTTATCAAGGAACTCATCGAATCTGTTGTGGTCGTAGATGAGGCCAATCCGGCACTCCTCAAATTGGATGACATCTCCTTCAAAAAACATTTTTATGTATGTTAAGGAAATTATAACCCTATTGGATTTGATAACTTTTTATTGTGTACTTTCTTTCTTTTTTTATTAAAAAAACAAAAAGTTGGTCACGCTTTCGCGAGTTGCTTACGTACCCAATTAAGGATCAAGCCAAAGTCGTAGTTCAATTTTCTTATAATATCAATGAAATATTATTCATAAAGTTCTAATAAAAATGTTCCAAGCGTTTTGAACAAGCTTCTTTGTTTCAGGATCCTCGAGTCGATACACCGTGTCTTTGATGATTTTTGTTTAGTTCTTTGGTGTTTTTGAAAACTTCCCTCAAGACTAGGTCTCATTCGACGAACCTCCTTTCTTTGACTTTGGAATTGTAATGCTTGGTTGTGACATTGAGCAAAGTGAAATCCCTTTTCTTGTTAATTGTAATGCTTGGTTGTGGACGTTGTTTGCTAATCAGTCGTTGTTCAGGAGCTCCTATTAGGGCTATGAGTTCTTCGGAGGCTGGATACCGAAAGTTATCTAGGAACCATTGCTTCAATTCCAAAAGCGAAAGTTGTTTCATAGAACTCTCAAACGGGTGTGGAGGTAAGGTTAGTACTGTTGTTGTGTACTATTTCCTTCAGAAGACCATGCCTGCATATTATAATTTTCCATAGAATGATTTAACAAAATTATCTGTTGATAAGATTCCACTTTCCACCCAGTTCGTGAATTACTCGGTGAGAATTGGGATGAAGCAATGTCGCTGACAACCTGAATCCTCCATTGATCCTACGATGTTCATTGCTCAACGCATGAAGGGATAGGGAAAAACTATCATGGTTAGAGCTTCAGGTTGATTATGTAGGCTTGGGGCTTTTCATATGCATTTCTCGCACTTCTTCGAGTAGTCTTCACTATCGTCAACCATTCTAGGCCAAAAATACCCCTGATTGCTAGGACAATCAATCCAGAATGGCTTTCCCATGATCTTTCATGGATTTCAGCAAGAAAACGAGCCGCGTCACTGTCATCGACATAGAGTAAATAGGATCCGCTAAAGCTGCACTTGTAGAGATGTTCCATGACCTTTCAATATCTGGATATTTGGAATTTAAGTTTACGTGCCTCCCACTTGTTAGTTTAGAGGAGTTTATGCTCAATTTACCAGACTAATGACTCCCTCCTATCTGGTGGTTGAGCGGGCTGAGTTCTAGTGTCAGATTTATTGCTCGTGTTTGTGCCACTGTTCTGGCTGGTCTCCCAGGACATATTGCATTCGCTAAGGGGTTGATCTCTCATGACTAACTTGTGCTAGCTATGAGGTTGACTATGGTTACCTCTATCTTCGGGATCATACGTTTGATTACAGGACGGAAGTAGATGGTAACCCCATCAGTGCGTTAGCTACACTGTTCTCACCGCAAGGTATTCAACCTAGGTAATACTGCCAAAAATTAAATGCGAGTTGTTTTACCAATTACAGGAAACTTTCCATGCGCATATCCTTCGTCTTGTACTCTCCATTGCATTTTCGAACCACTAGCTGCGAGTCAATGTGTGCTTTGATTGCCTTTATCCCTAAGCTTGACGCTAGTTGTAGCCCTGCTATCAGGGCCATATACTTGGCCTCGTTGTTTGAAGCATTGTATCCAAGTCAACAAGACTACTTCTGGATCTCGCGAGCTGGCAACGTCAAGCAGATTTCTATTCTTGATCCTATTTTGAATGATGCTCCGTCCAAGTGCAATTTCCATTGCACCGAGTTATCAAGAATTCCAATGTGAAGTTGGACATGATTCATTGTTGGTAAGGCCATTTTTTGGTAGCGGGGTAGCTCATCTCGGCGCCTATTAATTTTTTGGATGATATAATAAATTGATTTCTAATCACTCTCCTCTCAAACTAGTACGCTGCTTACAACTGCAGAGGATACTCCGACGTAGAGGTATACAGTTTCACTATCAATCAGCTTCGCTAGGATTGGAGGGGTAGCCAAGTAGTTTTTCAGGAGGGTCAACGCTTTATCGCACTCTGCATTCCATTCGACTCTCCTATTTCCTTTCAATAATTTATAAAACGGAAGGCACTTATGTTTCGATTTTGATATAATCCAAATTAATGTCGCGATACACCCCGTGAACCGCGTTTCCTCCTTTTTGTTTCTCGGTGGATGGTGAGTCTATCAACACAATAAATTACCGCGGATTTGCTTCGATACCTTGCTAAGTCACCATGTAGTCTAGGAATTCACCGGATGCCACTCCAAAAGAACACTTGGCCGGATTAAGTTTCTTACCATATTTGTTCAATATCTTAAAACACTCTACTAACTGCTTTACCTGATCTTTCGCGCAAACGGATTTCATCAGCATGTTGTCTATGTAGACTTTCATCGGTCTTCCCAATTGGTTGGCGAACATAGTATTTATGAGACGTTGCTAGGTCGCACCTGCATTTTTTAAACCAAATGACATTACCTTGTAACAGTATGTTCTGCGGTGTATTATGAATGTGGTATTCTATTGGTCCTCTGGATGCATAGGAATATGGTTGTAACATGTGAGTGCATCCATAAAGGATAGTGTTTGGTAGCATGTTGCCGCTTCCGCTAATTAATTGATGTGCAGGAGTGGGTAACAATCCTTTCCTTTGGACAAGGCTAGTTCAGGTTGGTGAAGTCGACGCATACTCACCCCCTCTCATTTTTCTCTTTCACTAACACGGGGTTTGTGAGACAATCTGGGTATTTGACTTCGCAGATCAATCCCAGTTTCAATAACCGGCTGACTTTGTCATCTACTGCCATGGTCCTTTTGTTTCCAATTTTTTTTCTTTTTTACCAATCATGTTTATATGTGGTGTCGACATTTAACTCTTGAGATACATTAGCGAAGTCAATTCCAGACATTTTCTATGTTATTCTGACGAAATTCGATCAACTCTTTTTTCACATGAAGGTTGAGGTCCTAACCGACATTGACCACTTGAGGGTTAAGGTCCGAAACTGTTGGATAGATTTGTACATGCTCGAGACGTGACAAACAGGGTTTACTTTGTAATGGGTTCTTGTATTTTCTGGCTGTTTGCTCTGTCGACGTTTTGAGTTGCTTTAGCTGCTACGTTGTATTCGTTTTGGCAAACGCGTAACTTTCTCCATATCATCGTCTGTCAATACTTTGGCTTCCTCTTATCTTTCAATTCATTTTTCATTCCCTCGCACAATTTTCCTTCCTCCTTGAGATACCTCACAATTATATAGTTCTCTAGGTCGTGACCCCTAGCCTGATGATAATCACATGACCTCATTGGATCGTAATTATTGTGCCTCCTGGGGGCACGTTTTCTCTCTACTGCGTATGTGTGATTTTCCTCGGTCCTGGTTTTCTCCCTACAATTTTCACCTCAAGTCTTTGAGACTTCCTTCCTATATTCCTCTGGATAGAGTCCCTTGATTTCTTCATAGTTAAAATAATTTATTGCTATGTCGAGCACGTCGTTGAGGTCGCTCGGATGGTTTTGGATGAGACTTTCTCGAAAGGTGGACATTGGCCATAACCCGCAGTCTAGTGCGATTAGTGCTACCTCGTCGCTGATTTGTGCGCTATTTCCCTTTGCTGCTTTAAAGCACTCTACGTATTGACAGAGTGGTTCAAACTTTTCTTGCTCTAACTGCAATAATGTTTTAGCGGTGACTCGGTGCTCAATGAAGTTCGAGTATTGTGCCAGAAGCGCTTCGACGAGTTGTTTCAATCGAACTTGGTTTTAACGTTTAGAACCAATTCAAAGCTGCTCCTTGCAGGTTTTTTGTGAGTAATCGTAGAATCTTGCATCGTGCTCTAATGGTGGTAGGTAAGCTGAATTTTGGTTGCTGATACCCTTGAGTTAAACGTCGTACTCCCCGTTTGCTCAATAACGTGGTGTAGCTCCGAAGCTGAGGTTGTCGCGCGGTGGAATTATGTCCTCGTTGTGTTGTTCTCCTCCTGCGTTTTGTATCATTGACAACAATCCTTTATGATTCCTTGTTATGATGATCTGAGTCATCTTTCCGTGGCGCTAGAGGCTCCCTTCCGAGTTTGCCATGTTGAGTGTGCTCTACATATAGGATGCGGATCAGCTCCTCTTTGGAACGCTTTATGTCCTCCAACTGATCTTGGTGTTGCTTGCTTTGTTTTTCCATTTGTTCTGCCAAGATCTTATTTCTTTGTTCACTCTAATGCGTTTGTTCCACGATTTGTGCCACGAGTGCATGGAGCTCTGAATCCTTCGAGTCAGACGAGGCTGATACTTGCTTGCTTTCGTCCATGTTTCCAGAGTTTGGTGACTGTTGCTTCGTGCTCTCTGAATCTTTCAGCTCCCTGCCATCAGAATTGACGATTTAAACATTTTCGGGTTGTACCAGTGGTACTCCTCTTCTAGTTATAGCCATTGCGTAACACGATATCTTTTTATAGAAGAAACCTACTCGGCCCCACAGTAGGCGCCAAATTGTTTATGTTGAAAACAATTTTTATTAGAAAGTGAAAATTAGATTATAAAGTGTTGCGAGAATAAGATATCGAGAACTAAGATTTTGCAAATCAGCAAGATCACATCTTTGTCAAAGTCGAGCTTAATTTTCTAGAAAAAGATCGTCTTCAACGTCTCAAGGTATGTCCCTTTTATCTATGCTCTGTGATTTTAATCATTAATGTTGATTGATTTCGTCCTTAAATATTTTTTAATCAGTATGGCACAATTCATGCTGCTATTTAATTGTTCTGTTAATTCAGGTCGAAACTCTGATTAGCGAAGTTTGTAATTAAAAAGTGGGGTTAATTAACCGAACTAAACATATTGGACCTATGAGTAACAACATTTACAAAAACATAATTAGGAAGATACTTAAAAAAATTCTTATAACACAATCCCCAATTATAGAGTGTGGAATAATCAAGGGTAATCTTGAATTAGACAAAAGACAACAGTGATTTCTTGTAAATCTTCTTTTTTCATTTAGCTTTTTTTCCCTTAAAATCCACGCTAAGTAAGTATTGGAAAAAGGTGGGTAAAGTGGTAAATAAAAACTCCCCTACGTAGTCAAAAAAGCTGATAAGTTAACACAAAACTCCAAACACCCACGGGGAAGAGTAACCCGTACAGATGGGGCACGTGCGACGATAATATCAAGGTCTTAACTTAAATTAATCACTCTGAAAAAATGTTAATTAAAAAACAATTGTATAAATTTGAGAAAATAAAAAGTGGGGACCAGAAAGGAAAAGTGCCAGCTAGACATTTGACCGTGACAGTGTCTTGCTTTGACTGTAAGGCTCATTGAGTCTCCGGTTTCTCTCATTTCCATCTTCAGTTGTCTTTGACTGTTCTTTTTAACCACTCACAGCCCACCACGTGTCCACATCGTGATTACTTCATTTTAACAATCTACCAAATCAACATAAATTAATAGATAACTTGAAATTGATGGGAGTGGGGTTGCAAGAGAGATCTGAGAGACCATGTGTTGTTTTTGTTGCAGTTGAGTACTGTCCCATAACTGCAAAAGTTTGCTGTCCAATTTTTTTTCATTTTTCATTACAAAATTTATATCCAAATTTGAAACTTTTTTTTTAATAGTAAGTACTTACTGGACCCAGTCCAGTTTTTTGTAATGAAAAATTCAGCTTCAAATCAAATGATTTTCATAATGGAATATATGAAGTGTTGTTATCTAGTCAAACTAAAGATATACTAAAGTGGACTGGCAAGTGTTTAGATGTGATATGACGTGTTTTGTAATCAAGTTTTTCTAGCCTTTGGGATGGGAGCTTGATTGTGATATATTTTATTATTATAAATGATAACAATAACTATAGTAGAAAGAAAACTTGATTTAACATTTATTGTAATTATCTTTTTATATCAAAGTAATTATACAGACCAAGTGCTAATGACTTGGTGAGTGGGGGTGACTGGAGAAACGGGTCCTACAAATAAAAGCGTTGCAATTTCTTGATAACGAAGTGACGACATTTCAACTGCTTTGTGTCTTTCGTTTCTTTCTTTGTTGAAATGATCAATTTTCTGTAGTTTTCTTAATCTTGCTCTAGTGATTTATGTGTATATAGTACAGTCACCAATTTTAAATCAACAAAACTAAACTTATTTCAAACTCTATTACACAAAAATATGCAATTATTTAGAATTAAAATCAAATAAAACAACTATATATAAAGACATTTAACTGTGGCACAAAACAAAATCTGTTTAATACAAAAACAGATTCGAGACTAGAATGTGAATGGTGTTATATACAAATTTATAGTAGATCTAAACCAAACAAATACTAAAATTAGTTTATAATCTATCACAATTTAGTTGAATAACCATTTCATTTTCCTAATTAGCTATCTACCACCATCTATTTTTCAAGCCATCTATTCATTCTGAATTGGACCGAATTGCCCCTACGAAGCATATGTAATCTGACTCAATTCTTCTCACACACATGTTCATTATAACAAACATAAACCATCTTCATTCTTTATTATATCATTTTCTTTCCATTTTCACATTTCACCTGCAGAAAGAAACAAATAAAAGAACTTCTTAGAAGATAACTAGAATGCTATCATACACAACATAATGTAGAGTGTCTAAAAATTTATCCACTAAACTAGAGCAGACATCATCAAGAGCTTCTGATGTTGTAGTTTTAGCAGATAAATATGTAAGAATGTAGTTAGCGCATACATATATGAATTGTATAAGGTTTGTGCGAGTTAGCCGGTAAAATATAAGTAATATAATATGCATGTGATGTTATATATAATGGTGTGTTTTTAGCAGATAAATATATAGGATGTATAGTTAGCATATACATGTATGACTTGTAGAAGGTGGGTTCGAGTTAGCATGTCTAAGAATTGATCCACTAAACTAGAATAAACATCACCAAAGACTTCTGATGTTTTATTTTTAGTAGATAAATATGTAGGAGTATAATTAGTACACACATGTATAAAGTATAGAAAATGTGTTCGAGTTAACAGGTAAAGTGTAAGTAATGTATTACACATGTGATGTTATATTGGATGGTGTGTTTTTAGAAAATAAATATATAAGATGTGTAGTTAGCATATAAATTTATGAATCGTAAAAGGTGGGTTCGAATTAGCAGCTAAAAATGTAATTAATGTGTTATGCTTGTGATACGAAACATAGTTAGGGATACATTAAATTGCTAACAATTATTTCACTTTTACATGCTAACTCACAATCATAATAACAAACTTTATTGAATACTTAACTTGCTAACTCAAATACACCATCTATAATTCATACACATATATTTGTTAACTACATCTCTCACATATTTATCTGCTAAAACACATTAGACATAATGCCCATGCCTAATACATTACTTACACTTTTTCTGCTAATTCGAACACATCTTTTATAATTCATACACGTACATGTTAACTACATCTCCTACATATTTACCTGCTAACAATTTAATTACCTTATGAGAGAAAGGAAAATTCAACTCAGTCTTTTTCTCATTAAATAATCAATATTCGCTCATTAAATGACCCATATTTCATTTCGTTCAAGTGTATGTTAGTGTAGATAAGGAGAATATTTTCATCATCTTGGTTAAGAGTAGGTATCATACACCTAATTAAAAATAACACTTGGCATTTACCTAATTACTGTAAACCAAAGGGTTATTGAGCTAATTCACTCTATAATATATGTAAATCAAATAAACCAATTCTAATATACTAATATTCACCTTCAAGATGGATGTGCATAGATGTTATGAACACCTATCTTGTCTATAAGTGTTCGGAACCATGTCGCATAAAGAGCTTTGGTTAGAACATCAGCCAACTGATAATTAATTCTAACATACATGGTCTTAAAATACATTCTTATATCTTCTCTTTCACCTTATGGCAAACTATTTCAATGTGTTTGGTTCGCTCATGAAAACATGGTTATTGGAGATATGTATAACGATTTTGTTGTCACAACAAAAATATGCAAGTAATGTGATCAGAACATGCAACTCTCGGAGAATGCATGCCAACCATATAAGATATTTAGTTGCCTTAGTCATGGCTTGATATCCAAACCTTAGTTGAACTCAAGGATATTGTACCTTGCACTTTGGACTTTCAAGTAACAATAGATTCTCCCAAAAACATGGCATATCTAGTAACAGATTGGCGAGTATCAAGACAAGCACTCCACTCTAAATGTGAATAACAATGAATATCAAAGTTGGAATCTATAGAATAGAATTGTACCATTCAGATAGCTTAACACTTTGTGAAAGTGGCAGAAAGGTACATGACATCCGAGAGATAACTGGACTAAAAGTTGAAGTTGAAGCTGATGGAACATTTAGGCAAAGATCATTAGTAGAAGCTTGCAGCTTAGAGCTTAAAAAAGAAATCAATGTATGGATTTGAGTTGTAAACAAATCTCCACTCGTATCATCTGAGATAATGTATAATTGAGTAGTCATATTTTCAATAATGACCTCATTATCACTCACAAAATTACTTTTACTCCTCATTAGATACCATGGAGAATATCCATGAACTTGATAATATTTGTCAATTACATGACCAAGCTTAAGGTGGTGAGAGCACTTTGGCTTCTAGATATTTCCTCCATGTGTAAGTAATATTTTTTATGAGTCTTTAGCATTAACTTGAGATTAGAAGGCACATGATTGCGGAGAAATTTAACCTTTGCTAAAAACTCCATGATTTGGTTTCATATTCAACTCGCCACAAATATTGTTGAAATTATCATATAATAGCATAAGAAATTGAATGATTTTACTAGTTTCAATTTCTTTAATCAACTATTTGTCATGATCACAATTACACTTCTTGACATTTCTAGATCTTGTATTTTCCAAATGTTCCTACAAGATTTCTTCTATGAAATATGCTGATAAATCTAGATGACCTTGATTCAGACTCATAACAACTTGCTAAATCTGATACTTCCTTGTCATGTTGTTTACTTTAAAAATCTCTTGAACAAACCATCCCACATTTTAATTGCACCTTGATAATACATAATAATTTCATATCTCTACATTTAAAACAAGCCATAGCTTTACCAAATTGTTGCATTTGCTCTATATCTTAAATAAATGATCATCAACATAAGGCTTAAGAAGAGTTTCATTGACAAATCTCAACTTATTCTTAGCATCTAACATGATTTTCACTGCAATACTATTGTAGTTTGTTATGTCTAATATGTGAGAGGCTATAAACATATCTAGATGTGTAGTACTTGTTCATGCGCGTGATAAAGATAGACCTTGTCGTTTCTCCAAATCAGCTTGCTATCTTTTAGAATACACAAATTGATGATGAAATTGAGATTCTGAAGCATAAATTTCATTCATGGCGGCCATGGTCTTCATTCTTCTTTTTTTCATCATCATGAGTTTGATTCGAGCTCATATACGAAGATAATATAAGAAATTGATCAAAGAAACCAGATGAAACAACGAATTTTAGAAAAATCAAGCACAAAAATAGAAGTAGAGTCTTAATACCATAATAGAGAAACAAATTTGAAACTACAATTAGAATTCTGATTCAGTATTTCTCAAATGTTCCTAAATGTACAAATTTCCTTATATACATTTTTATACTAATGATAATCCAAACAAATACCAAGATTAATTTACAATATATGTAAATCGAAATTAAATCAATTATAGTATCTTAATAGACATTAATAGAGATGAATACACATATTATAATTGCCAATGACTTCACTTTTCTCGATCTCTACTTTTTTGGTCTGGATATGGACATGAAGAAGCATTGTTTTCTTTTGAAGATGTCGTGGAGTTTCTTCTCATCTCCACCGATGTTGAGGCTTCTCTAGTGTTTTTAATGACGATGGTGGTCGGTTCCGTTTTTCTGAACCGCGTTGATGGAGGTAGTAGGTGGTCTCGCCAGTTTTAGGGTCCTCTCTATTGACTTTACTTTTCTCGATCTCTACTATTTTTGCCTAACTCTGTTTTTGTTGGTTAGGTTTGTATTTCATCGCTTAGATAGTATATTAGCTTGGTATAGTCCTTATCTAGGCCATATGTTAGTGTTTTTTGTTAATTGTTGTCCTAAGTTCTCGTTTTATCTTCCTCAGCGGTTCAATCATGTGTTTTGCTTGTTGTTATTCAATTCCCTTATATTTCAAGGATATATTCGCTCGTTGTTCGTGGTATACTGTTTATTGAGTTCTATCATATCATCATATGGTCGATGTTATTTTTGACTTTGCCAATTTCATAAAATGTGTGTGATATCTTGTTTGATATCATTTTTGTCGGAGTAGAAGTTTGATTTTACTTTTAAAGTACTTTTATTCATTATAAGAAGTTTTGTCATCTACTTTGGTTCAGTGATATCTAATGTAAACATGTTCTTCGGATCCGGATATAGTGTAATAACTTTTCAAATTTTGATTATAGGATCTTAGATATGTTTTTTATGGACTAGTAATTTAAATTTAAAAAAATCTAGTTTGGATTCGGTATTCATAAATATTTTTGTTTTTCTCCAATTTTTGTATTTGTATTCCAACCATGCAATCTTTTCAATTATTTTAATATATTATTTAGTGACATTTAAAAAAAAAGATATGAATACGAAAACTGCATTGTTACGCATGTCATTATCTTTGGCATTTAAGCTAATTAGGATAAACGTTAAAGAAGTGTGAAACAATCTTTTATAGAAAATGCAGAAGTAGAAGCACGAAGGAATCAAAAAGGTATATACTACATTGCTTCTTGTGTTCTGTTATTATAATCATCTTTGATTCTTTAGTCATTTTAGCTTTGGAGGGTCACGTGACGCTCTAACTCCTAAATCTAT
>JAKUCM010008990.1:0-12798 GCA_023374145.1 Lepidium sativum | reverse complement strand
CTCTCTCTCTTCTCCGATCATATTATTTTCTCTCACTTTCCTTGGTTTCCTCGGCGGCTTCTCCTATTTTCTTAGTTGTTTCTCCATTTTTCTTGGGATAAATCTTCCTCCTTCCTGCAGAGACCATGTCGGTATGTTTAAATCTCTTCTCTTGAAGATTTCTTTTATTTATTTCTGATTTAAAGCTTGAGGACACTTTCGAATTCGGTTTGATGGTTTTAAGTTTCATTTGGTAAGTAAGATGATGCTACGTTTCATTTTGATCTGTAGGGTTTTTGTTTTTGTTTCTTTATCTAATTACAATTTTCTCACAATCTTCGATGTTCGATATGAAGAGGAAGGAAATCAGATGTGAAATTGTGATTTTGTTGAGCTTATTATCGTGTTGCTCATAATCCTTTTTCTAGATCTCTGGCTTTATTTATGATTTTCTTACTTTACTAATTCCCATCTTTTATGTCAATCTGAATTTGATCGATAAAGCTTAGAGTTTGGTTGTTGTTATTTATAATTCGGAAGAGATTTTAGGTAAGGATACCTCTTGAGCTTTAGATTTTGATTTAGGGTTTATGATTTTGGATTTGATATGAAAATAGGGCTGATACATTGTCACGTTCTAGCTGTCTTTACTCCCAGATTGTTCTTTGCTTCCTTGATAGTGAAAAAAGAGAGGCATGAAAATTGTGTGGCATTGTTTTGGGACAACAAACCATCCTCTTTTGTTTTGTCGATTTCTTTTTTTTTTTTAATTTAGAGAAAAAGATTTGAAGTTACTAGTACTTTCATACTTGATTATCTTTTCTCAGCAAACAAAACGAATGATAAAGTTGAGAAGTATTGGAAATTTCTATTATGTTTGGTTCTGATGATATTTTTGACTTATTCCTGATACTAGATGGTATTACAGGTTTCATTAGTTAAGTCCTAATTTGGTGTTGCTGGGTTGATGCTTTTTTGGTATACATTTGTCTCTTTTCCTTCGAGTTTGCTCTCACCTAAGACTTCCTTAGCTTATACTGAATAAAAGCTAGGACCTTTATCTTTCCTTTGGAGTTCAGGTTTTAGACTCATTTTAGATTCAAAAAATCAATTCATGTAATGAGCACTGAGTTTGAGATGGAAGTTGTTTCTTGATGTCTATGTTTTAACCATAAATGAACAACAGGACAAAGGTCGTCCCTTGCCGAAATTTGGTGAATGGGATGTGAATGATCCAGCATCAGCAGAAGGTTTCACAGTGATATTCAACAAAGCAAGGGATGAGAAAAAGACTGGTGGTAAACCCGGATCACCCGGTAAATCCACTGAGGGTCAAGCTAGGTCTGGAGGAGGAGGAGGAGATCCTAGTAAACCTCAGCCTGTAAGTTTCCTCCTCTTTATTTATCTCCTTAATTTCAAACCTTGATCCGTTGTCACATGGGCTCTTTCTTTGGTTTCAGAAGAAATGGCTCTGCTGCATGCAGTCTCCGGCTGTGGACTCTTGACAGACACAATGATAGATTTGCTTGCTGCTCACAAAAAAAAAAAAGAGTCCCATTGCTTTGACATCTAAAGCAAATGTTCTTTTATGTTTTATCGTCTTTCTTCAAATTACCCTAAAAAGGAAAAGAGAAAAAAGGGTTCCTAAGGTGATCTGAAGTCTCATTCCCTTTAGTATCACGATTATGATTCCTTCTTCTTTGAAGATGTTTTTTTAATGCTGTAAAATCATACTGTCACTTTATTGGAAAACCATAAAAGAAAAAGAAAAAGAACAGAGAAAATACAGTTTCGTGTCTATATGTAATGATTCTGATGGGTATTTTGGGTTCTTTTTTAATTTCAAATTATACTATGTGGTGCCTTTTGTTGTTTTACATCTTCATTAACCATCAAGGTGTTAAATAGTTGGTGATTTTAGGTGTGATTTTAGACTTTGTTTTTCGGAAAATCGAAATCTTTAATAATTATATGTAAATCTGATAATATGAGAATTTTATATATTCAAGTAGGATAAAAATTAACTTATGATTTGAACCAACCAACTAATTTTTACTAAGCTTATTAATGTGGTTATCTTAAAAAAAACTAAAGCAATTTCATTGCCAAATCAAAACAAATTATATAAATCGTATTAAAAAAATCACCAAAAAGTGACTATCATATTTATATTCAAACTTAAGTTCGTATACATTTTCTTCTTCAAGTCTACGTTTTTTCCGTTTCTCCATGCATTTTCTGTATTTATTGGATATCAATGAAGGAAAACGTAGTATAGGCTAAAGATGCAAAGAACATAGATAGGGAGAGAGAGAAAGAAGATGTTTTTATGCTAAGAAAAACGAAGAGCAACATATAGAATATCGAAAAGGAAAAATTAAGAAATAGAGGATTGTGTTTTTGAATCGTTGATAATGATGATCCAAAAGAGAAATTGAAGAATTTTCCCATGGCCAATGCTATTGGAGTTCCACGTTTGATTACAAAACTTTTAAATAATCTGAAATATATTACTCTAATTACTACCAAATAGTAAAACAGAAAATTTGATTTATTTTAAATTGTTCTTGCTATATCTACTCAAAGTCTCAAACCATACTAAATTATTACAACTAATCTTGCAAAATATATAAAATATCTTTTTATTTCTAAAGTAGAGGACATAATTTTCAGACTCTAATTGATGTGTTATTTATTATAAAATAATATAAATTTATGGTCAACATAATTGCCTTTAGTAATAAGTTTAATGTAGTTTTCGCTATAAACTTTTTATATGAAAATTTAACATTAATCAAGATTTAATAAAAAATTAATTAAAAATAAATTTTATACAAATTTGGTTCAGGATTTGTTTTTTTTTTTTACTTTGATATTGGATTCGGTTTTACTGGTAAATAGATTTAGGTTACATTCTAGAATTTTGTCAGGTTGGATTCTTCTAATTTGGAATTATGATTTCTTTTGATTTAATAATTATTCATATATGTTTGTTTATCGTTTCGAGTTCAATTTTGTATTGGTCGAATTCGGGTTCAGATCATTTTATATAAAAATTCAAAATTAATAAAGATTTAATAGAAAACTTTAAAACTCTAATTTTAAATAAAAATATTGGATAGCAATTCAGTTCACGAGTTATTTCTGGTTCGGCTTTGGGTCCATATTTCAAGTACATAGATTTAGTACCCATTCAGTTTTTTTTGGGTTTGGTTTGTACTTAGTACCTCTAATTTAGGTCGATTTTGGTTTGACTTTCGAGTATTGAGTTTTATTCCAAGAAATAAATTTGCTATACAAATTTTTTTAAGTTTTCAGTTTTTTGGGAAATCAAATATAAATACTTCATATATATTATGAAATAAATCATAAGAAACTCCAATACTCTAAATCATATTAGTTCATCCCAAAAACTTCTCACTGAGTAATATCCAATTATACCAACGGATCCTTCTTTGTAAAGTGATCATATAAGCTGCTTAATTTGCTGTACTCATTTCCTTCTCTTTTCCTCCCCCACTAGATCCTTTTCTCTGCATCTTCCTAGAGCAAGCTCTAAATCTCTTTTAATTATATCGCTCACACTTTAAATCAATGAAAACCAATACCTCGTCATATCTCACACTCCATCTCTGCATTCGGATTATCTTCTGTAGTTTCGAACAAGCTCAACTTAATGGCTTCTCCACCATTACCAGAAGCTATAAAATCAATGTCTTTATCGGATGACTCGCCGATAAAGATCCATCATCTAGTCTTAAAACAATAATACAAACACAACAAAGTGATGAATCTCTCCAACATGCACCAGATAAGGGTTTACGGCTTCATACAACAAGCAAACCTATAGATATTCCTTCATCCAGTAAACATAAACCCCATCAAGTATCAGTCCCTCATCAAGAGGCTAAATTAAACATAGTGGGCACTCTGACAACATCAATTACTCCTATTTTGGAGACACCTTTTAACACTACAACCGACCCAAGCCTCTCTATCCCTTCATCTCCTACTACTCCTTCAAAGATGTTAAACGCGGTTAGTCACCGCTGATGTTAAGACAGATCTTACTCATCCTTATGAAATGGAGATAACAACAAAAACTACTGAACTGAGTTCCCTAAGCAGAGGACAAAATATTCAGAATGAAGCTGATAACTTGATGGTCACGGCAAGGAAAATTCGGGATTCTATTTCGACTAGAACGCTAAATCCAAACAGTCACGTCATCAAGAAAACCTATTCTCTTAAAAGAAATACCTTAACAAAGCCTCTTCCAACATTCCGAGCTGAGGATCATATTTCTCCTAGTATGTCTGGTTCAACCAACAAGGAGAGTTATTGTACCCTAAAGAAACAGAGAACTCAAACTCGGCAGGAGGCAAGTCAAGATATAATAACACTCTCTAATATGAAAGGTTAGGTGGCTCTCCAAAAGCCACCCAAATATCAATGAGTATACTCAGCTGGAACTGTCAAGGTTGAGGAGCAACTTGATAGTTCGACGTCTCAAAGAATACGTAAACATATATTTCTAGACATTTTGTTCCTCATGGACACTAAGAATAATATAGATTATGTGGAATCCATTCAAAAATGGATGGGATATAGCTATGCATATATAGTAGATCCGGTCAAAAGTGGTGGTTTAGCAGTCTTCTGGAAGAATAAAAATAACATGATTATACTTGAGGCTGATAACAATATAATTGATAGATTAACTATAGGTCATCAATCCTTTGTTTCCTTCATATATGATCATCTAGTGAGACATCTAAGATATCATGTATGAGATTAGTTGAAAGATATAAACAAGTCAAAGTCACAAGCTTGGTTCCTAATAGGAGACTTCAACGAAATTCTAGCAAATACGCAGAAGTGTGGAGGTCTGACTAGACTAAAAAAATCCTTTTTACAAATGCGAAATTTGATCCGAGAATGTGGACTCAAGGAAAAACCAAGCTCAATTTCTTAGATGAGATTCAGACAGTTAGAATGGATTCAGATCAGGTTAGACAGAGCTTTGGCAAATGTGGATTTTTTCATAATGTTTCCCAGAACAATACTAGATACCTTCCTTTACTGGGATCAGATCATAGACCTATTATTACATACTTCATTACAAAAGATCAACATTATCCAAAACGGTTTTTCTTTGATAAAAGATGGATATCTAGAAAACATTTCAGGAACATTATAAAGACTGGTTGGAATGGTTTCACTATGGAGATAGCTAGCAATGCATATACTAGAATAAGTAACTGCGTAAAGAGATCTCTACTTGGAAAAAACAGAACAACACCAATTCGGCTGATCAAATCAACAGATGCAAGGAAACATTGAAAAAGGAAATAACAAAACTTCATCCTGACAAGAATATAATAGCTTTCAACAACAGTGGAATAGCAACATGAAATCAGCAGAATATACTGAACTCAACTAGACAACTCCATTGTACTGGGGTCGAGTTCAGTTCTAAATCAGTGCAAAATACTCACAGTTCAGCACAAAGCTCGTTGGAGCAATTTAATCAATTATATAGTTGCCAATGAGGTGCCAAATAGTCTAGATGCTTATCAAATGAAAAAATTCTTTAAAAACATAATCACTATGTCTGGGATGAGCCCTACCTTTACAACAAAGGATATGATGGGGGTTTTTAGGATGTGTATAGCTAAGGAAGAAGCTCAAGGAGTTTTAGAGCATAGTCACAGATCAACATATGGCAGTTACTTTGCAACCTTCAAAACAGTTCATAAGATTTTACAAGTTAGAGTGTGGTAGCCAACACTGTTTAAAAATGCTTAAGCTTATATTTTCAAAATGTTATCCTTGTCAACGAATGGGAACATAAGCAAGCACAATAAGATACCTCAAAATTCGATCTTGCACATTGAGGTATTTAACTGATGGGGGATCAATTTCATGGGACCTTTCAATCCACCATCACATAGAAATATATATGTTTTGGTGGTTGTTAACTATGTCTCAAAGTGGTTTGAAATTGTGGCTTTCCCTACCAATGATGTTAAAGCGGTAATTAAGCTATTCAAGAATATCATCTTCCCTAAGTTTGGAGTTCCAAGGGTTGTAATCAGTGATGGAGGATCTCATGTCATTAATAAGGTGTTTGAGAGTTTTTTGAAGAAGCATGGAGTCAAAAACAAGGTAGCAACTCCTTATCACCCTCTAATATGGACATGTATAGGTGTCTAACAACTAGATCAAGGCAATACTCTCAAGAATTTTTAGTGCATCCAACAAATAATGGGATGTGAAACTCGATGACACATTATGAGCATACAGAAAAGCTCACAAGACCCATATTGGAAGGACTCCGTTCCAGCTGCTATATGGCAAATCGTGTCACCTCCTTGTTGAGATCAAATACAAATCCATTTGGGAAACAAAGTTCTTAATTTCAATCTTAAGATAACACAAGAAAAGAGGCTTATGGGTCTGCATGTATTGGAAGAAATCAGATTTGATGCATATGAGAGTTCAAAAACCTACAAGGAAATGACTAAAGCTCTCCATGAAAAAAAATATAGCACACAAGAAGATCACATGTGGTGACCAAGTGAATATATTCAATTTAAGTCTTAAGTTGTTTCCTGTGAAATTGAAATCAATGTGGTTTGGTCCATTCAAATTGCAAGAGATTCTTCTATATGGAGCAATCACTCTCATTAACAAGAATGAAGAGCATTCACAGTAAACAGAGAGAGGGTCAAACTTACTTGGCTGACGAAAACATTCCGAAGAGAATGCTTATTCTTCTTGATGAGCCGCCCCAACTTTTATGGATGTGCAAAGTCAAACTTAAAGGCTCTAAACAAGCTCGCTTGGGAGAAAGTCTTATGGTATCTTTGTACATACTTCCTTGTAGTTTTTTTTTTCTTTCTTTTTATGATTTCTTGTGTTTCATGTCATGGGGAAGAATACTATACATCACAGAGATCGAGTAGAGCTGATTTTGGGCATAAACTACTGAACTCAACCCCTACACTCGATTGACAAGTGGTCGAGTTCACCACTTATACATCAGTTTTGCCTTACTTGTCCATGCAACTCGATCAACTAAAGGTCGAGTTGTGGACAAACGGTCTTATATACCTCTTTTTTGTTCTCGAAACGATACCTACTCCTTTCCTCCATTCTATATATACCACCAATCGATGCAAATGTTGATAAGACAGATGCAAATGTTGCAGGCCTCTTTAAATGGAATATCGATCAATTCACCCAAGTTTTCCTCATTGTTGTATTGATGAAACACGTTTATGAAATCCTAATCGTTCATGCAATGACAAACGTCCCTGTCATAGGAATTTTGAAGGTTGATTACCTGTGTTCTTCAGTGTGAGGAGATGGATCCCGAGTCATGTTTGGTACAATATCTTACAAGACTGAAGAACCATAGCGTTTATGATTGCGTAGCCAAAAATAGCTTAATCAGACTGTCTTATCCCTTACTCTTTGAAATTTCTTTATGACATACATGTATTATTCCTTGCAAGTACTCTGCTTCGGAAAATCCTATAAGTGAGGATCGAGCAAAAAGACTCATACTGTCCTTATGGCGTCCTTGGATGAAGTACCTTTTATGGAAGGCATTGAATCAACGTTAAGGCATCATGGAAAAAAAATTCTTTGAGTACGGTGTTGTTGTCATTGGCTTCACAGAAGTTTTGCGAGACCATTCTCACTTGGCGAATTTCTTCAAGACCATGAGAATTACAAGATAAAATTTCTGTAAATGCATCGATCTCCCGATCAAGTATGTCTATTTTCTCTGTCTTTTTTGAAGTGTGAATAGAGTTTCAGAAACCGGAGTTTTCTTGTAGAGAAAAGAAGTTTGAGTAATTGTATTTGAATTTTAAAAAACTTGTACTGGTATTTGATTATGTTGTGTGTGCATTGATTAGCTAATTGCTTTTTAGGGGTTTCGTTCCAATATTATACGAATACAGTCCAAACATTATATTTACAATGTTAATTATAATGTAATAAGTGTAGAGCCAAGTAATTGAATCCTAATTATTGGCGTAGTATTTATTATGAGGTGCTTTATATTATATTGAGTTGTTTTATATGTGATTGACATTTTAAATTTTGTATGTATTAGTGGTTGATTATGCATCAGTATTTCCATAATTTTTAAGTAACGTTCACACCATAATTTTGTTTACTAATTTCAAATCTAAAAACTCACTTTAATTTTAACAAATTGTCATATAAGAAAGTATTGTTGGGAATATAAGTAATTATGACACTAATGCGTCACTGTTTTCGCCCGCTGCAGTAGTAATTTTGTGTCAGGACTTTCCATTTTCTACTATTTATATAAATATATTATATATGCTAACATATTGATGGGACTAGGCTAATATATCGAATTAAATGGTCCATTTAAAATTTGATTTTCTGTTTCGTTTTTATATTTATGTCAAGTATCAAGGCTTTCAATATTTGATTACATGGTACAATTTATTTATATTTTATATTTTAGTAATTGTCATCTTCTCTCCATATATATATATATATATCTATATATATATATTACTGATTTAGTATCACAAATTATAACTGATTTATACATAAGGTTGAAAACACATGGTTGTAATTGTTATTAGGTGGTTGACTAAATGAATGAATATGGAGACTAAGTCTGGGCATTCAGGTATTTGGGTCGGTTCTGATTAGTACCAGTTTGGGTCTATCTATTTTGGGTATACGATTTTGCTACCCGTTTTGGAATTGAACATTATTCGATTCGGGTCCGGTTCGGGTCCTCTCAGGTCTGGGTCGGTTCGGGTATACATTTTCTATACCCATTTAAGAACCGAAACCACTTCGGTTCGGTTCCGGTTCCGGTTTGGATCCGGATATAGTATTGTAAAAAAAGAATCGAGTATATTATATACCTAAAAGTACCCCAAAAATTATGTACTCAGGTATAATTTCGGGTATTCGGGTGTATTTTTGGGTATTCGGGTATTTTAAGTACCTAAATACCCGAAATATTCGGATACCCGTTCAGATAATCGGGTACCCGTTCGGGTATCGGGTAATACCTGGACCCGATCCGATATTCGCGGGTCTCTATAATAAGACCCGATAGTTACCTTTGCTTATATTCGAATTGGACCTGGATCCGAAATTTCGAATCGGTTTCGGGTCAGTTTTTCAGGTCAGGATAAAATGACCAGGCCTAAGAGCAACATTATTAGTGAGTTCTTATTAGAGTTTCTTAAATATTATTAAATAATTATATACGAGAAAAAGTGAATTAAAAATATATTTTAATAATAAAATAATAAAATAAGCTAAGAAACTCATCAAAGAAGAGTTTCTTAAATAAGAAAATTTCATAGGATTTCTTAATAGTTTCTCAATTTTTTAATAATAAAATAAGTTAAGAAACTCTGGATAATTGTGACCTAATGGAGACTGTATTCGGCGACTACAATTAGGACCATGTGTCATTGATTAAATGTCAAATTTGTGTATCAAAACGATAAATAGAATCCATAATTATTTTCAATTGCGAGATGGTGTTCGTGAAACTTTTATAATTGATGGGACTTGGTTATCTTTCTTATAGCGAAAGATGCCTTTTGATCTCTGTATATATTGTTTTAATCATTTTATAAGCTATTTATCATTTTATATATCGAAAAATAAATACATGTTAAGATTTATTTGTAGTGATTGTTGTCTTATCATGATTAATGAGTATTTTTATGGACTCTTTTCTTCTAAAACTTATGTTCCAAAATGTTTTGGGCCTTTTACTTACGAAACTAACCGGCTCGTACAATCACCAACCCGTACGTGTGCTTCATTTTAACTTAATTACCTTTTGTGGGCTTTTATATTTGTATTATTGGCAAGTGTATTTTCTATGGATCATTTTCGGACATAAATGATGCAATGTCGGGAGCATAAGCAGCCAAAACGGCCAAGGTTGTGGCTGCACCTACACCCTTAAGCACCATGAGAGACTTGAAGGCTTTCTCTGAAGTAGATTTCACCACTGAATCGTCCAGAGACGATACATAATCCCGCAGACGCGGTCTTGAAGGAAGTTTACCATTAAAAATGAAAACTAAACTGAGAAATTAGATAAAAATCTAGACACAGAAAGAGAGAGCAAGTACCGCCATTTTCTACGAGAGTAACCTTCCTTATTAAAAAAGTTATATATTCCACGAGAGTCCTACTCCAATTACAATAAATTAATGTGCTAATCACATTAATTGTGGACATGCCCATCACCTTAGTTAGCACTCAGTGTAATTGTTGTAACACATACTTAATTGGTTGATTTCATGTTGTTTTCGGTCTTCATTTATTGATTGTGTTGCTACCATCACTTTGTCTACAATATTTAATACCTGAGTTATTTCGTGTGTAACGTATTTAGCCAGTTTATTATTTGTAACAAGAGAGACAGACGGGTTTATCTGCTTGACTTCTTAATATAAGTTAAATATCGTATGCTCATCATCTGAATATATTGTTTCTTGGTTTTAAAAGATAAGGGAAAGTCTCGATTATGATTTAATGCTTTGTAGATAATTAAGTAGTAGCTCCAAAAAATTCATCTTCCTTCCATGCTCATAATTTCCAAATAAAATCGGTAACTTGATATTATTAATTGAATTACCGCATCGGTTCTCCTTTTGCTATTGTATGCAGACGTTACAAGTATTAAGATACTCCTCCAAGTTGCAAAAGAATTGTGTGACATTAATTACTATTTAGTCCCCACATAAAACTCCATTTCGGAGCTGTTTTGCATTAGATTTTAGTTGTAGTAACACGAGCAATACCGTCGGGTAAATCGGACACGTAGATGCTCGAGAATTTACCCCAAGAGCTTATAGGCGTTATCATAAGGAGAGTCAGAGAAACCTCACGATGCCGATCTTGGTTCAACTTTTTTGAGTCTCCAGTTCCGAAAACTTAATCTTCGCTCGATTACCGGTTTCTCATGTACGGAATATCACACCTATTGCGGACTCACTGCGAAATGTGTTGTACACAAGAATGTGGAAATATGCTTTTTCTATAGATATTTTATTCACGGGGAACTGATATTCGAGATGAAAACAATGAAGGTTGCTGCAGACGAGTCATATATAGACTGGTGCAGTATTTTAATAACAAGTAGTATGCTGAAGGCATACAACAGCTGAATAAGTTTGATTGGTTGAACCATCCTAAGAGCATCACGGTCTATCAAAAACGTTTGCTTTGGAAGTTACATGGTCTAGAGTGTGCCGTGTTGGAAGGAGGAGAGAAGCAGCTAAAGCAGTTACGTGGGTCCTCATTTGCATCTGTCATGATTAGATCGAGCGTTTTCTCCTATAATTTTGTATTGGTTCTACTATTCACTCGCAATGTTATGCTCAAAATTTTATATATATATTATGGTTGTCAAATAATAATATTTTTTTATCAATATCAATGCATTTCCTATATCTATAAAATTTATTCTTGCTTCCATCCCACTAACATAAACAATGATTAGCCAAACAAAAAATACATCCAAATAAAAATATACATTCATTATCTCGAGCCAATTATTCATCCATATTATAACATAAAATCTAATTCCAAAATACCTATGAACCTTTGATAACCTCTTTCTAAACGCAATAAAGATTCAAAGCTAGTATGCTAGTTTATTATCAGCCCACCAACAACAAATGGCCCAGTCATAAATTAATTAGGTCTAAAGACCACCTCCCAATGACAATAACCTGTGAGAAATTTTTAACATATTTATACGGATAAAAATTATAATTTAAAAATTAGGAACTATACTTGGAGTTTTTTGTTTTTTGGGTTCTAATGGTAGAACCCCAATTGAGATTAAAAAAAAAAATCTTTTTAAATTTTAAATATATTAAGTTAATATATATATATAAACATATATTTTATAAAAACATAATTCTTTTACATTCTTAAATTTTAAAATAATCAAAATATAATTTATAAAGTTACATAATGATTAGTTATAATTTTGATTGTGCCAACTTTGCCATATGTTTAATCAAATCAGCTTTCAATTATCGATGCATTGTTCGATTACGAACTCGATTGCAAGTACCTATCACACGAATTTAGAAACATCAAACTGAGTGTACCCATCACGTTCAGCTTTTACTATCATATTGTGAATTATTACACATGCACTCATAATATTTCCTATCTTTACCTTATCCCAAATGAGAGCAGGTTTTTAACAATTGCAAATTGATCTTGCAAGACTCCAAAAGCACGCTTCACATCTTTACGGGTAGCTTCTTGATATGTAGCAAATAACGATGCTTTCAGACCTTGTAGAATTGGAATATATTGGATAAGTGTTGCCATTTAGGATAAATTCCATCTGTGAGATTTTAAGCCAAATGATACTCGTATCTGTTGACAAAGTGATTTACTTTTAGAGCTCAGCCTTGTAATATATCATCAAAAACATTGATATCATTTAAGGTACCTGGAGGGCCAAAAAAAGTGTGTCATATCCAAAGATCTTGAGAAACTACAACCTCTAAAACGATTGTCGGTTTTCTAGATCCAAATGGTGGAGTAATTTTTCCACTCCCAATGCATACAATCGATGCTACTTATCATCCCAGGAAATTCACATATCTCTCCAATATCAAGTAGGGGTTGAAGATCTTCGTGTATGGGTCGTCTTAGGAACTCATCTCCGAAAAATATATGTTTCCTTCAACAAAATGTTCTAAGCATGAAATCGCAGTGCTTTCACCAAGCCGGAGGTATTCGTCGACCGCATCAGCC
>JAKUCM010008989.1:0-17411 GCA_023374145.1 Lepidium sativum | reverse complement strand
GTAACAGAGTTGAAACAATTAACAAGTATAAGTGTCTACCACAAAACTTGCAAAGTCTACTACACCTTCTAACATAAAATTAGAGGGAAGCAAATAAAATTTATTCTATCAATCATAAGGTCAAAACCTTTGCTAAGTCCACCATATATTCTACCAATCAAATAGTCAACATTATTAATCAAGCATAAGGTTTACCACACATCACATAAAGTGTATTAAACTCTACAAACTGCTAAGACAAAGTCTACTACTCTGTCATTGATTCATAGTAGAGCCTACCACACAGAAAATCAAGCCTACCAACATACTCTACCACACTTTTGCGATCTCTACTAATCCTTATGTAACAAAGTCGAAACCATTAACAAATATAAGCGTATACTACAAAACTTGCAATGTCTATTGCACCTTCAAACAGAAAAGGAGAGAGAAGCAAATCAAATTTAGTCTATCAATCATAAGGTCAAAACCTTTGCTAAGTCCACCACATATTCTACCAATAAAATAGACAAGTCTATCAATTAAGTATAAGATTTACCACACATCACATAAAGTCTACTACACTCTACAAACGGCTAAGACAAAGTCTACTACTTTGTCATTGATTCATAGTCGAGCCTACCACACATAAAATCAAGCCTACCAACATACTCTACCACACCTTTTTTCAATGTCTACTAATCCTTATGTAACGAAGTCGAAACCATTAACAATCATAAGCGTCTACCACAAAACTTGCAAAGTCTACTACACCTTCAAACAAAAAATGTGAGGGAAGCAAACCAAATTTAGTCTATCGATCATAAGGTCAAAACCTTTGCTAAGTCCGCCACATATTCTACCACTAAAGTAAACAAGTCTATCAATCAAGTATAAGGTTTACCACGCATCACATAAAGTCTACTAAACTCTACAAACGGCTAAGACGAAGTTTACTACTTTGTCATTGATTTATAGTAGAGCCAACCACACAGAACATCAGGCCTACCAACATACTCTACCACACTTTTTGCAATCTCTACTAATCCTTATGTAATGAAGTCGAAACCATTAACAAGTATAAGCGTATACCACAAAATTTGCAATGTCTACTGCACCTTCAAACAGAAAATGAGAGAGAACCAAATCAAATTTAGTATATCAATCATAAGGTCAAAACCTTTGCTAAGTCCACCACATATTCTACCAATAAAATAGACAAGTTTACCAATCAAGTATAAGGTTTACCACACATCACATAAAGTCTACTAAACTCTACAAACGGCTAAGACAAAGTCTACTACTTTGTCATTGATTCATAGTCGAGCTTACCACACATATAATCAAGCCTACCAACATACTCTACCACACTTTTTTAATGTCTACTAATCCTTATGTAACGAAGTCGAAACCATTAACAAGTATAAGCGTCTACCACAAAACTTGCAAAGTCTACTACACCTTCAAACAGAAAATGAGAGACAAGCAAATCAAATTTTGTCTATGAATCATAAGGTTAAAACCTTTGCTAAGTCCACCACATATTCTACCAATAAAATAGACAAGTATATCCATCAAGTATAAGGTTAACCACACCTCACATAAAGTCTACTAAACTCTACAAACGGCTAAGCCAATGTTTACTACTTTGTCATTCCATTATAGTAGAGCCTACCACACAGAAAATCAAGCCTACCAACAAACTCTACCACACTTTTGCGACCTCTACTAATCCTTATGTAACAGAGTTGAAACACTTAACAAGTATAAGCGTCTACCACAAAACTTGCAATGTGTACTACACCTTCAAACAGAAAATGAGAGACAAGCAAATCAAATTTAGTCTATCAATCATAAGGTCAAAACCTTTGCTAAGTCCACCACATATTCTACCAATAAAATAGACAAGTTTACCAATCAAGTATAAGGTTTACCACACATCACATAAAGTCTACTAAACTCTACAAACGGCTAAGACAAAGTCTACTACTTTGTCATTGATTCATAGTCGAGCTTACCAAACATATAATCAAGCCTACCAACATACTCTACCACACTTTTTTTAATGTCTACTAATCCTTATGTAACGAAGTCGAAACCATTAACAAGTATAAGCGTCTACCACAAAACTTGCAAAGTCTACTACACCTTCAAACAGAAATTGAGAGACAAGCAAATCAAATTTTGTCTATCAATCATAAGGTCAAAACCTTTGCTAAGTCCACCACATATTCTACCAATAAAATAGACAAGTCTATCCATCAAGTATAAGGTTAACCACACATCACATAAAGTCTACTAAATTTTACAAACGGCTAAGCCAATGTTTACTACTTTGTCATTCCTTTATAGTAGAGCCTATCACACAGAAAATAAGGCCTACCAACATAATCTACCACACTTTTGCGATCTCTACTAATCCTTATGTAACAGAGTTGAAACAATTAACAAGTATAAGTGTCTACCACAAAACTTGCAAAGTCTACTACACCTTCTAACATAAAATGAGAGGGAAGCAAATAAAATTTATTCTATCAATCATAAGGTCAAAACCTTTGCTAAGTCCACCGTATATTCTACCAATCAAATAGTCAACATTATTAATCAAGCATAAGGTTTACCACACATCACATAAAGTGTATTAAACTCTACAAACTGCTAAGACAAAGTCTACTACTCTGTCATTGATTCATAGTAGAGCCTACCACACAGAAAATCAAGCCTACCAACATACTCTACCACACTTTTGCGATCTCTACTAATCCTTATGTAACAAAGTCGAAACCATTAACAAATATAAGCGTATACTACAAAACTTGCAATGTCTATTGCACCTTCAAACAGAAAAGGAGAGAGAAGCAAATCAAATTTAGTCTATCAATCATAAGGTCAAAACCTTTGCTAAGTCCACCACATATTCTACCAATAAAATAGACAAGTCTATCAATTAAGTATAAGATTTACCACACATCACATAAAGTCTACTAAACTCTACAAACGGCTAAGACAAAGTCTACTACTTTGTCATTGATTCATAGTCGAGCCTACCACACATAAAATCAAGCCTACCAACATACTCTACCACACCTTTTTTCAATGTCTACTAATCATTATGTAACGAAGTCGAAACCATTAACAATCATAAGCGTCTACCACAAAACTTGCAAAGTCTACTACACCTTCAAACAAAAAATGTGAGGGAAGCAAACCAAATTTAGTCTATCGATCATAAGGTCAAAACCTTTGCTAAGTCCGCCACATATTCTACCACTAAAGTAAACAAGTCTATCAATCAAGTATAAGGTTTACCACGCATCACATAAAGTCTACTAAACTCTACAAACGGCTAAGACGAAGTTTACTACTTTGTCATTGATTTATAGTAGAGCCAACCACACAGAACATCAGGCCTACCAACATACTCTACCACACTTTTTGCAATCTCTACTAATCCTTATGTAATGAAGTCGAAACCATTAACAAGTATAAGCGTATACCACAAAATTTGCAATGTCTACTGCACCTTCAAACAGAAAATGAGAGAGAACCAAATCAAATTTAGTATATCAATCATAAGGTCAAAACCTTTGCTAAGTCCACCACATATTCTACCAATAAAATAAACAAGTTTACCAATAAAGAATAAGGTTTACCACACATCACATAAAGTCTACTAAACTCTACAAACGGCTAAGACAAAGTCTACTACTTTGTCATTGATTCATAGTCGAGCGTACCACACATATAATCAAGCCTACCAACATACTCTACAACACGTTTTTTAATGTCTACTAATCCTTATGTAACGAAGTCGAAACCATTAACAAGTATAAGCGTCTACCACAAAACTTGCAATGTGTACTACACCTTCAAAAAGAAAATGAGAGACAAGCAAATCAAATTTAGTCTATCAATCATAAGGTCAAAACCTTTGCTAAGTCCACCACATATTCTACCAATAAAATAGACAAGTTTACCAATCAAGTATAAGGTTTACCACACATCACATAAAGTCTACTAAACTCTACAAACGGCTAAGACAAAGTCTACTACTTTGTCATTGATTCATAGTCGAACTTACCACACATATAATCAAGCCTACCAACATACTCTACCACACTTTTTTAATGTCTACTAATCCTTATGTAACGAAGTCGAAACCATTAACAAGTATAAGCGTCTACCACAAAACTTGCAAAGTCTACTACACCTTCAAACAGAAATTGAGAGACAAGCAAATCAAATTTTGTCTATCAATCATAAGGTCAAAACCTTTGCTAAGTCCACCTCATATTCTACCAATAAAATAGACAAGTCTATCCATCAAGTATAAGGTTAACCACACATCACATAAAGTCTACTAAATTTTACAAACGGCTAAGCCAATGTTTACTACTTTGTCATTCCTTTATAGTAGAGCCTATCACACAGAAAATAAGGCCTACCAACATAATCTACCACACTTTTGCGATCTCTACTAATCCTTATGTAACAGAGTTGAAACAATTAACAAGTATAAGTGTCTACCACAAAACTTGCAAAGTCTACTACACCTTCTAACATAAAATTAGAGGGAAGCAAATAAAATTTATTCTATCAATCATAAGGTCAAAACCTTTGCTAAGTCCACCATATATTCTACCAATCAAATAGTCAACATTATTAATCAAGCATAAGGTCTACCACACATCACATAAAGTGTATTAAACTCTACAAACTGCAAAGACAAAGTCTACTACTCTGTCATTGATTCATAGTAGAGCCTACCACACAGAAAATCAAGCCTACCAACATACTCTACCACACTTTTGCGATCTCTACTAATCCTTATGTAACAAAGTCGAAACCATTAACAAATATAAGCGTATACTACAAAACTTGCAATGTCTATTGCACCTTCAAACAGAAAAGGAGAGAGAAGCAAATCAAATTTAGTCTATCAATCATAAGGTCAAAACCTTTGCTAAGTCCACCACATATTCTACCAATAAAATAGACAAGTCTATCAATTAAGTATAAGATTTACCACACATCACATAAAGTCTACTAAACTCTACAAACGGCTAAGACAAAGTCTACTACTTTGTCATTGATTCATAGTCGAGCCTACCACACATAAAATCAAGCCTACCAACATACTCTACCACACCTTTTTTCAATGTCTACTAATCATTATGTAACGAAGTCGAAACCATTAACAATCATAAGCGTCTACCACAAAACTTGCAAAGTCTACTACACCTTCAAACAAAAAATGTGAGGGAAGCAAACCAAATTTAGTCTATCGATCATAAGGTCAAAACCTTTGCTAAGTCCGCCACATATTCTACCACTAAAGTAAACAAGTCTATCAATCAAGTATAAGGTTTACCACGCATCACATAAAGTCTACTAAACTCTACAAACGGCTAAGACGAAGTTTACTACTTTGTCATTGATTTATAGTAGAGCCAACCACACAGAACATCAGGCCTACCAACATACTCTACCACACTTTTTGCAATCTCTACTAATCCTTATGTAATGAAGTCGAAACCATTAACAAGTATAAGCGTATACCACAAAATTTGCAATGTCTACTGCACCTTCAAACAGAAAATGAGAGAGAACCAAATCAAATTTAGTATATCAATCATAAGGTCAAAACCTTTGCTAAGTCCACCACATATTCTACCAATAAAATAGACAAGTTTACCAATCAAGTATAAGGTTTACCACACATCACATAAAGTCTACTAAACTCTACAAACGGCTAAGACAAAGTCTACTACTTTGTCATTGATTCATAGTCGAGCTTACCACACATATAATCAAGCCTACCAACATACTCTACCACACTTTTTTAATGTCTACTAATCCTTATGTAACGAAGTCGAAACCATTAACAAGTATAAGCGTCTACCACAAAACTTGCAAAGTCTACTACACCTTCAAACAGAAAATGAGAGACAAGCAAATCAAATTTTGTCTATGAATCATAAGGTTAAAACCTTTGCTAAGTCCACCACATATTCTACCAATAAAATAGACAAGTATATCCATCAAGTATAAGGTTAACCACACCTCACATAAAGTCTACTAAACTCTACAAACGGCTAAGCCAATGTTTACTACTTTGTCATTCCATTATAGTAGAGCCTACCACACAGAAAATCAAGCCTACCAACAAACTCTACCACACTTTTGCGACGTCTACTAATCCTTATGTAACAGAGTTGAAACACTTAACAAGTATAAGCGTCTACCACAAAACTTGCAATGTGTACTACACCTTCAAACAGAAAATGAGAGACAAGCAAATCAAATTTAGTCTATCAATCATAAGGTCAAAACCTTTGCTAAGTCCACCACATATTCTACCAATAAAATAGACAAGTTTACCAATCAAGTATAAGGTTTACCACACATCACATAAAGTCTACTAAACTCTACAAACGGCTAAGACAAAGTCTACTACTTTGTCATTGATTCATAGTCGAGCTTACCAAACATATAATCAAGCCTACCAACATACTCTACCACACTTTTTTTAATGTCTACTAATCCTTATGTAACGAAGTCGAAACCATTAACAAGTATAAGCGTCTACCACAAAACTTGCAAAGTCTACTACACCTTCAAACAGAAATTGAGAGACAAGCAAATCAAATTTTGTCTATCAATCATAAGGTCAAAACCTTTGCTAAGTCCACCACATATTCTACCAATAAAATAGACAAGTCTATCCATCAAGTATAAGGTTAACCACACATCACATAAAGTCTACTAAATTTTACAAACGGCTAAGCCAATGTTTACTACTTTGTCATTCCTTTATAGTAGAGCCTATCACACAGAAAATAAGGCCTACCAACATAATCTACCACACTTTTGCGATCTCTACTAATCCTTATGTAACAGAGTTGAAACAATTAACAAGTATAAGTGTCTACCACAAAACTTGCAAAGTCTACTACACCTTCTAACATAAAATGAGAGGGAAGCAAATAAAATTTATTCTATCAATCATAAGGTCAAAACCTTTGCTAAGTCCACCGTATATTCTACCAATCAAATAGTCAACATTATTAATCAAGCATAAGGTTTACCACACATCACATAAAGTGTATTAAACTCTACAAACTGCTAAGACAAAGTCTACTACTCTGTCATTGATTCATAGTAGAGCCTACCACACAGAAAATCAAGCCTACCAACATACTCTACCACACTTTTGCGATCTCTACTAATCCTTATGTAACAAAGTCGAAACCATTAACAAATATAAGCGTATACTACAAAACTTGCAATGTCTATTGCACCTTCAAACAGAAAAGGAGAGAGAAGCAAATCAAATTTCGTCTATCAATCATAAGGTCAAAACCTTTGCTAAGTCCACCACATATTCTACCAATAAAATAGACAAGTCTATCAATTAAGTATAAGATTTACCACACATCACATAAAGTCTACTAAACTCTACAAACGGCTAAGACAAAGTCTACTACTTTGTCATTGATTCATAGTCGAGCCTACCACACATAAAATCAAGCCTACCAACATACTCTACCACACCTTTTTTCAATGTCTACTAATCATTATGTAACGAAGTCGAAACCATTAACAATCATAAGCGTCTACCACAAAACTTGCAAAGTCTACTACACCTTCAAACAAAAAATGTGAGGGAAGCAAATCAAATTTAGTCTATCGATCATAAGGTCAAAACCTTTGCTAAGTCCACCACATATTCTACCAATAAAGTAAACAAGTCTATCAATCAAGTATAAGGTTTACCACACATCACATAAAGTCTACTAAACTCTACAAACGGCTAAGACGAAATTTACTACTTTGTCATTGATTTATAGTAGTGCCTACCACACAGAACATCAAGCCTACCAACATACTCTACCACAGTTTTTGCAATCTCTAGTAATCCTTATGTAATGAAGTCGAAAACATTAACAAGTATAAGTGTATACCACAAAACTTGCAATGTCTACTACACCTTCAAACAGAAAAGGAGAGAGAAGCAAATCAAATTTAGTCTATCAATCATAAGGTCAAAACCTTTGCTAACTCCACCACATATTCTACCAATCAAATAGACAAGTCTATCAATCAAGTATAAGGTTTACCACACATCACATAAAGTCTACTAAACTTTACAAACGGCTAAGACAAAGTTTACTACTTTGTCATTGATTCATAGTCGAGCTTACCACACATATAATCAAGCCTACCAACATACTCTACCACACTTTTTTAATGTCTACTAATCCTTATGTAACGAAGTCGAAACCATTAACATGTATAAGCGTCTACCACAAAACTTGCAAAGTCTACTACACCTTCAAACAGAAAATGAGAGACAAGCAAATCAAATTTTGTCTATGAATCATAAGGTTAAAACCTTTGCTAAGTCCACCACATATTCTACCAATAAAATAGACAAGTATATCCATCAAGTATAAGGTTAACCACACCTCACATAAAGTCTACTAAACTCTACAAACGGCTAAGACAATGTTTACTACTTTGTCATTCCTTTATAGTAGAGCCTACCACACAGAACATCAAGCCTACCAACATACTCTACCACACTTTTGCGATCTCTACTAATCCTTATGTAACAGAGTTGAAACAATTAACAAGTATAAGTGTCTACCACAAAACTTGCAAAGTCTACTACACCTTCTAACATAAAATGAGAGGGAAGCAAATAAAATTTATTCTATCAATCATAAGGTCAAAACCTTTGCTAAGTCCACCGTATATTCTACCAATCAAATAGTCAACATTATTAATCAAGCATAAGGTTTACCACACATCACATAAAGTGTATTAAACTCTACAAACTGCTAAGACAAAGTCTACTACTCTGTCATTGATTCATAGTAGAGCCTACCACACAGAAAATCAAGCCTACCAACATACTCTACCACACTTTTGCGATCTCTACTAATCCTTATGTAACAAAGTCGAAACCATTAACAAATATAAGCGTATACTACAAAACTTGCAATGTCTATTGCACCTTCAAACAGAAAAGGAGAGAGAAGCAAATCAAATTTCGTCTATCAATCATAAGGTCAAAACCTTTGCTAAGTCCACCACATATTCTACCAATAAAATAGACAAGTCTATCAATTAAGTATAAGATTTACCACACATCACATAAAGTCTACTAAACTCTACAAACGGCTAAGACAAAGTCTACTACTTTGTCATTGATTCATAGTCGAGCCTACCACACATAAAATCAAGCCTACCAACATACTCTACCACACCTTTTTTCAATGTCTACTAATCATTATGTAACGAAGTCGAAACCATTAACAATCATAAGCGTCTACCACAAAACTTGCAAAGTCTACTACACCTTCAAACAAAAAATGTGAGGGAAGCAAATCAAATTTAGTCTATCGATCATAAGGTCAAAACCTTTGCTAAGTCCACCACATATTCTACCAATAAAGTAAACAAGTCTATCAATCAAGTATAAGGTTTACCACACATCACATAAAGTCTACTAAACTCTACAAACGGCTAAGACGAAATTTACTACTTTGTCATTGATTTATAGTAGTGCCTACCACACAGAACATCAAGCCTACCAACATACTCTACCACAGTTTTTGCAATCTCTAGTAATCCTTATGTAATGAAGTCGAAAACATTAACAAGTATAAGTGTATACCACAAAACTTGCAATGTCTACTACACCTTCAAACAGAAAAGGAGAGAGAAGCAAATCAAATTTAGTCTATCAATCATAAGGTCAAAACCTTTGCTAACTCCACCACATATTCTACCAATCAAATAGACAAGTCTATCAATCAAGTATAAGGTTTACCACACATCACATAAAGTCTACTAAACTTTACAAACGGCTAAGACAAAGTTTACTACTTTGTCATTGATTCATAGTCGAGCTTACCACACATATAATCAAGCCTACCAACATACTCTACCACACTTTTTTAATGTCTACTAATCCTTATGTAACGAAGTCGAAACCATTAACATGTATAAGCGTCTACCACAAAACTTGCAAAGTCTACTACACCTTCAAACAGAAAATGAGAGACAAGCAAATCAAATTTTGTCTATGAATCATAAGGTTAAAACCTTTGCTAAGTCCACCACATATTCTACCAATAAAATAGACAAGTATATCCATCAAGTATAAGGTTAACCACACCTCACATAAAGTCTACTAAACTCTACAAACGGCTAAGACAATGTTTACTACTTTGTCATTCCTTTATAGTAGAGCCTACCACACAGAACATCAAGCCTACCAACATACTCTACCACACTTTTGCGATCTCTACTAATCCTTATGTAACAGAGTTGAAACAATTAACAAGTATAAGTGTCTACCACAAAACTTGCAAAGTCTACTACACCTTCTAACATAAAATGAGAGGGAAGCAAATAAAATTTATTCTATCAATCATAAGGTCAAAACCTTTGCTAAGTCCACCATATATTCTACCAATCAAATAGTCAACATTATTAATCAAGCATAAGGTTTACCACACATCACATAAAGTGTATTAAACTCTACAAACTGCTAAGACAAAGTCTACTACTCTGTCATTGATTCATAGTAGAGCCTACCACACAGAAAATCAAGCCTACCAACATACTCTACCACACTTTTGCGATCTCTACTAATCCTTATGTAACAAAGTCGAAACCATTAACAAGTATAAGCGTATACTACAAAACTTGCAATGTCTATTGCACCTTCAAACAGAAAAGGAGAGAGAAGCAAATCAAATTTAGTCTATCAATCATAAGGTCATAACCTTTGCTAAGTCCACCACATATTCTACCAATAAAATAGACAAGTCTATCAATAAAGTATAAGATTTACCACACATCACATAAAGTCTACTAAACTCTACAAACGGCTAAGACAAAGTTTACTACTTTGTCATTGATTCATAGTCGAGCCTACCACACATAAAATCAAGCCTACCAACATACTCTACCACACCTTTTTTCAATGTCTACTAATCATTATGTAACGAAGTCGAAACCATTAACAAGTATAAGCGTCTACCACAAAACTTGCAAAGTCTACTACACCTTCAAACAAAAAATGTGAGGGAAGCAAATCAAATTTAGTCTATCGATCATAAGGTCAAAACCTTTGCTAAGTCCACCACATATTCTACCAATAAAGTAAACAAGTCTATCAATCAAGTATAAGGTTTACCACACATCACATAAAGTCTACTAAACTCTATAAACGGCTAAGACGAAGTTTACTACTTTGTCATTGATTTATAGTAGAGCCTACCACACAGAACATCAAGCCTACCAACATACTCTACCACAGTTTTTGCAATCTCTACTAATCCTTATGTAATGAAGTCGAAAACATTAACAAGTATAAGCGTATACCACAAAACTTGCAATGTCTACTGCACCTTCAAACAGAAAAGGAGAGAGAAGCAAATCAAATTTAGTCTATCAATCATAAGGTCAAAACCTTTGCTAAGTCCACCACATATTCTACCAATCAAATAGACAAGTCTATCAATAAAGTATAAGATTTACCACACAATCACATAAAGTCTACTAAACTCTACAAACGGCTAAGACAAAGTCTACTACTTTGTCATTGATTCATAGTCGAGCTTACCACACATATAATCAAGCCTACCAACATACTCTACCACACTTTTTTAATGTCTACTAATCCTTATGTAACGAAGTCGAAACCAATAAAAAGTATAAGCGTCTACCACAAAACTTGCAAAGTCTACTACACCTTCAAACAGAAAATGAGATACAAGCAAATCAAATTTAGTCTATCAATCATAAGGTCAAAACCTTTGCTAAGTCCACCACATATTCTACCAATAAAATAGACAAGTCTATCCATCAAGTATAAGGTTTACCACACATCACATAAAGTCTACTAAACTCTACAAACGGCTAAGACAAAGTCTACTACTTTGTCATTGATTCATAGTCGAGCTTACCACACATATAATCAAGCCTACCAACATACTCTACCACACTTTTTTTAATGTCTACTAATCCTTATGTAACGAAGTCGAAACCATTAACAAGTATAAGCGTCTACCACAAAACTTGCAATGTCTACTACACCTTCAAACATAAAATGAGAGAGAAGCAAATAAAATTTATTCTATCAATCATAAGGTCAAAACCTTTGCTAAGTCCACCATATATTCTACCAATCAAATAGACAACATTATCAATCAAGCATAAGGTTTACCACACATCACATAAAGTGTATTAAACTCTACAAACTGCTAAGACAAAGTCTACTACTCTGTCATTGATTCATAGTAGAGCCTACCACACAGAAAATCAAGCCTACCAACATACTCTACCACACTTTTGCGATCTCTACTAATCCTTATGTAACAAAGTCGAAACCATTAACAAGTATAAGCGTCTACCACAAAACTTGCAATGTCTACTACACCTTCAAACATAAAATGAGAGAAAAGCAAATCAAATTTATTCTATCAATCATAAGGTCAAAACCTTTGCTAAGTCCACCATATATTCTACCAATCAAATAGACAACATTATCAATCAAGCATAAGGTTTACCACACATCACATAAAGTGTATTAAACTCTACAAACTGCTAAGACAAAGTCTACTACTCTGTCATTGATTCATAGTAGAGCCTACAACACAGAAAATCAAGCCTACCAACATACTCTACCACACTTTTACGATCTCTACTAATCCTTATGTAACAAAGTCGAAACCATTAACAAGTATAAGCGTATACCACAAAACTTGCAATGTCTATTGCACCTTCAAACAGAAAATGAGAGAGAAGCAAATCAAATTTAGTCTATCGATCATAAGGCAAAACCTTTGCTAAGTCCCCCACATATTCTACCAATGAAGTAAACAAGTCTATCAATCAAGTATAAGGTTTACCACGCATCACATAAAGTCTACTAAACTCTACAAATGGCTAAGACGAAGTTTACTACTTTGTCATTGATTTATAGTAGAGCCTACCACACAGAACATCAAGCCTACCAACATACTCTACCACACTTTTGCGATCTCTACTAATCCTTATGTAACAAAGTCGAAACCATTAACAAGTATAAGCGTCTACCACAAAACTTGCAATGTCTACTACACCTTCAAACATAAAATGAGAGAAAAGCAAATCAAATTTATTCTATCAATCATAAGGTCAAAACCTTTGCTAAGTCCACCATATATTCTACCAATCAAATAGACAACATTATCAATCAAGCATAAGGTTTACCACACATCACATAAAGTGTATTAAACTCTACAAACTGCTAAGACAAGCTAAGACAAAGTCTACTACTCTGTCATTGATTCATAGTAGAGCCTACCACACAGAAAATCAAGCCTACCAACATACTCTACCACACTTTTACGATCTCTACTAATCCTTATGTAACAAAGTCGAAACCATTAACAAGTATAAGCGTATACCACAAAACTTGCAATTGTCTATTGCACCTTCAAACAGAAAATGAGAGAGAAGCAAATCAAATTTAGTCTATCGATCATAAGGCAAAACCTTTGCTAAGTCCCCCCACATATTCTACCAATGAAGTAAACAAGTCTATCAATCAAGTATAAGGTTTACCACGCATCGCATAAAGTCTACTAAACTCTACAAATGGCTAAGACGAAGTTTACTACTTTGTCATTGATTTATAGTAGAGCCTACCACACAGAACATCAAGCCTACTAACATACTCTACCACACTTTTTTGCAATCTCTACTAATCCTTATGTAATGAAGTCGAAACCATTAACAAGTATAAGCGTTATACCACAAAACTTGCAATGTCTACTGCACCTTCAAACAGAAAATGAGAGAGAAGCAAATCAAATTTTGTCTATCAATCATAAGGTCAAAAACCTTTGCCATCACATATTCTACCGATAAAATAGACAAGTTTACCAATCAAGTATAAGGTTTACCACACATCACATAAAGTCTACTAAACTCTAAAAACGGCTAAGAAAAAGTCTACTACTTTGTCATTGATTCATAGTCGAGCTTACAACACATATAATCAAGCCTACCAACATACTCTACCACACTTTTTTTAATGTCTACTAATCCTTATGTAACGAAGTCGAAACCATTAACAAGTATAAGCGTCTACCACAAAACTTGCAATGTCTACTACACCTTCAAACATAAAATGAGAGAAAATCAAATCAAATTTATTCTATCAATCATAAGGTCAAAACCTTTGCTAAGTCCACCATATATTCTACCAATCAAATAGACAACATTATCAATCAAGCATAAGGTTTACCACACATCACATAAAGTGTATTAAACTCTACAAACTGCTAAGACAAAGTCTACTACTCTGTCATTGATTCATAGTAGAGCCTACCACACAGAAAATCAAGCCTACCAACATACTCTACCACACTTTTACGATCTCTACTAATCCTTATGTAACAAAGTCGAAACCATTAACAAGGATAAGCGTATACCACAAAACTTGCAATGTCTATTGCACCTTCAAACAGAAAATGAGAGAGAAGCAAATCAAATTTAGTCTATCGATCATAAGGCAAAACCTTTGCTAAGTCCCCCACATATTCTACCAATGAAGTAAACAAGTCTATCAATCAAGTATAAGGTTTACCACGCATCACATAAAGTCTACTAAACTCTACAAATGGCTAAGACGAAGTTTACTACTTTGTCATTGATTTATAGTAGAGCCTACCACACAGAACATCAAGCCTACCAACATACTCTACCACACTTTTGCGATCTCTACTAATCCTTATGTAACAAAGTCGAAACCATTAACAAGTATAAGCGTCTACCACAAAACTTGCAATGTCTACTACACCTTCAAACATAAAATGAGAGAAAAGCAAATCAAATTTATTCTATCAATCATAAGGTCAAAACCTTTGCTAAGTCCACCATATATTCTACCAATCAAATAGACAACATTATCAATCAAGCATAAGGTTTACCACACATCACATAAAGTGTATTAAACTCTACAAACTGCTAAGACAAAGTCTACTACTCTGTCATTGATTCATAGTAGAGCCTACCACACATAAAATCAAGCCTACCAACATACTCTACCACACTTTTACGATCTCTACTAATCCTTATGTAACAAAGTCGAAACCATTAACAAGTATAAGCGTATACCACAAAACTTGCAATGTCTATTGCACCTTCAAACAGAAAATGAGAGAGAAGCAAATCAAATTTAGTCTATCGATCATAAGGCAAAACCTTTGCTAAGTCCCCCACATATTCTACCAATGAAGTAAACAAGTCTATCAATCAAGTATAAGGTTTACCACGCATCGCATAAAGTCTACTAAACTCTACAAATGGCTAAGACGAAGTTTACTACTTTGTCATTGATTTATAGTAGAGCCTACCACACAGAACATCAAGCCTACCAACATACTCTACCACACTTTTTGCAATCTCTACTAATCCTTATGTAATGAAGTCGAAACCATTAACAAGTATAAGCGTATACCACAAAAGTTGCAATGTCTACTGCACCTTCAAACAGAAAATGAGAGAGAAGCAAATCAAATTTTGTCTATCAATCATAAGGTCAAAACCTTTGCTAAGTCCATCACATATTCTACCGATAAAATAGACAAGTTTACCAATCAAGTATAAGGTTTACCACACATCACATAAAGTCTACTAAACTCTACAAACGGCTAAGACAAAGTCTACTACTTTGTCATTGATTCATAGTCGAGCTTACCACACATATAATCAAGCCTACCAACATACTCTACCACACTTTTTTTAATGTCTACTAATCCTTATGTAACGAAGTCGAAACCATTAACAAGTATAAGCGTCTACCACAAAACTTGCAATGTCTACTACACCTTCAAACATAAAATGAGAGAGAAGCAAATAAAATTTATTCTATCAATCATAAGGTCAAAACCTTTGCTAAGTCCACCATATATTCTACCAATCAAATAGACAACATTATCAATCAAGCATAAGGTTTACCACACATCACATAAAGTGTATTAAACTCTACAAACTGCTAAGACAAAGTCTACTACTCTGTCATTGATTCATAGTAGAGCCTACCACACAGAAAATCAAGCCTACCAACATACTCTACCACACTTTTGCGATCTCTACTAATCCTTATGTAACAAAGTCGAAACCATTAACAAGTATAAGCGTCTACCACAAAACATGCAATGTCTACTACACCTTCAAACATAAAATGAGAGAAAAGCAAATCAAATTTATTCTATCAATCATAAGGTCAAAACCTTTGCTAAGTCCACCATATATTCTACCAATCAAATAGACAACATTATCAATCAAGCATAAGGTTTACCACACATCACATAAAGTGTATTAAACTCTACAAACTGCTAAGACAAAGTCTACTACTCTGTCATTGATTCATAGTAGAGCCTACCACACAGAAAATTAAGCCTACCAACATACTCTACCACACTTTTACGATCTCTACTAATCCTTATGTAACAAAGTCGAAACCATTAACAAGTATAAGCGTATACCACAAAACTTGCAATGTCTACTGCACCTTCAAACAGAAAATGAGAGAGAAGCAAATCAAATTTTGTCTATCAATCATAAGGTCAAAACCTTTGCTAAGTCCATCACATATTCTACCGATAAAATAGACAAGTTTACCAATCAAGTATAAGGTTTACCACACATCACATAAAGTCTACTAAACTCTAAAAACGGCTAAGAAAAAGTCTACTACTTTGTCATTGATTCATAGTCGAGCTTACAACACATATAATCAAGCCTACCAACATACTCTACCACACTTTTTTTAATGTCTACTCATCCTTATGTAACGAAGTCGAAACCATTAACAAGTATAAGCGTCTACCACAAAACTTGCAATGTCTACTACACCTTCAAACATAAAATGAGAGAAAAGCAAATCAAATTTATTCTATCAATCATAAGGTCAAAACCTTTGCTAAGTCCACCATATATTCTACCAATCAAATAGACAACATTATCAATCAAGCATAAGGTTTACCACACATCACATAAAGTGTATTAAACTCTACAAACTGCTAAGACAAAGTCTACTACTCTGTCATTGATTCATAGTAGAGCCTACCGCACAGAAAATCAAGCCTACCAACATACTCTACCACACTTTTACGATCTCTACTAATCCTTATGTAACAAAGTCGAAACCATTAACAAGTATAAGCGTATACCACAAAAATTGCAATGTCTATTGCACCTTCAAACAGAAAATGAGAGAGAAGCAAATCAAATTTAGTCTATCGATCATAAGGCAAAACCTTTGCTAAGTCCCCCACATATTCTACCAATGAAGTAAACAAGTCTATCAATCAAGTATAAGGTTTACCACGCATCACATAAAGTCGACTAAACTCTACAAA
>JAKUCM010008988.1:0-44567 GCA_023374145.1 Lepidium sativum | reverse complement strand
TTAAATCGTAATAACATTAGTTTGTAATATAACACATGATTATAAAATTATTTTCATAAAATATTACATTTTATTGTATTAAGGATATCAGATTTTCAAAATAAGCATATTAAGGAAATATTCTTCTTATAAATTAATAAGTGAATTTTAGAAACCTATATGTATATTTTTTATTTTCATAAACATACTGTTATCATATTGATATAGTAATTTCTATGATTTTCTAACATTTCGGTTTATTTTTGGTCTATGTTTGTTTGTCTATCTAATTTGATGTATGTTATTTCGGCATTTTTTAGATATAAAAATTTAGAGGAAAAAAATACGTAAACAAACTTATATTTTTTAGAAAACTATATATGTATATAATATAAATATATAAAATATAAATAACGTAACATTATTTTGTTTACTAACAAATTTAATAAATCAAAAACTTAATAGCTCAGTTTATAGAGAAAAAATAAATCTGAAGAACACTCACCTAAGTTTAACCAATAATAAGTTATGTAAAATTTTTGTAAGATTAATACACTTTTAAAATGTAAAACAATGTCATGTGAGAATTATATGACTCCGTCGAGTCGAACTGTAGTGGAGAAGATAACAAAAATAGATTTAACCATTTGACCAAAAAATATTTTTCCAATATAAATTCATTTATCTTTAAGTTGTGTTTGTACTAGTTTATTTAATATTTTCAACTTTCAATGCAATATTCATTATATTTTTAATCTATTTTGACCATTTGTATTATGTTGATTGATTTTTAAATGATTAATAAATAAAAGTAATATTTATAATTGAAAAATAAAAAATAAATCTATGTACAAAAATTTTATACATCATATAATTTGGGGACAGAGAGAGTAGTAATTTATCTTATATGAATTTATACACATTTTACTACACATAACAATAATTGAGAATGCATGAGCTTACTTATGTCGAACTCTTCTTTATCTGATGAATAAAAAATCATGAGCTTACATTGTGCTATAACGCATAATTTTATTGTGTTTTGTTCCGTAAAATTAATAATACTAGGGATTGACCGGGCTGCGCCCGATTTTTAGTTTAGAAACATTTATGTGTAATTTATCTGTTGGGTAACTTGTCAACTTTTGTGATTTGCGTTGTATTTCTGAAATGAAAGGTATGTGCATCAGAAATGGATAATTTTATTATTATTTGGAATGAAAAAATTAAAGGTATGTTGCCCTACACATTGGACAATTTTTATTTGCGTTAAGCCAACTTATTATGCAATCATGGTGGTAAATATTGTTGCAGGCTAGATTATTAATGACATCTCGTCCTTTGAATGTTTGAAGGAAAATAGTGCATTTTTTTCAGTTATGAGTTATAGTTATAAAGCAGATTTCAATCAGGATTCTGGTATGGTTTTATTTATTATTTAAAGATCAAAAGTACATGTGTGAAATTATTTGAAGACTATACTTATAATATTATCTGAAGAACAATTTAAGAATATATTTTTATGAAGTTGTATTTATTTATAAAATTATGTCATTGAAATATCCAAATTGCATAAGATGTTATTATTTTCGAATAATTAAATCGATAAGATACAATAACATCAAATCCTTTTACAGTTTGTCTAAATTAAGAGAAATGGAACAAATTCTAGATATCAGAATTATTAGTTGGATTGACTTAACAGAAAAATGACATGTACATAAGATATTCAACCCAATTATTTTGGATGGTATAAAAAAATAAAAATAAAAAGTAACTATGGACATTCAAAAGTGGTGAATATGTATAGTTTCAATAGAAGATTAAACAACTTCATCACTGTAAATCAACCGACGTGTAATATGGACATTCAAAGGTTTTTCGAATTCGAATAACGAAGATTAAATTACATATTATATAGTCTTTGGTCCATAAATATATTTAAAATGTAAAACAAAACCTTTATTTTCAAAGATTTTTTTTAAAAAAATTGAAATGGACTTAGTTAATAAAAAGAGATGAAGAATTGGACGAAAAAGAAGATTCAATAATTAGAGGGTTTTGATTTATGAATGACAAAATTTAGATATATAATAAACAATTAAATTTTAGTATTTTTTCCAAATATATAATAACTAAATTATGCTATATAAGCTAATTGATTATATAATATATTATGAAAATTGTTTATTCTAAAGAAATTTTATTTTAAAGAAACCTATTTAACTTTTTTCTTTGACTCAGTTCATATTCAATTTAGGTCTTTCAAATATGTTAAAAAAAAGAAGATAAATATAGTTCATCTTACCTTACAATAAATTTTTTTGTTTCATGCAATCTCTTTATCAACACATTATCTACACCTTGGATTAATGAAGCCATTTGCAGGTTTGTATCATGATAGATTCAATAAACTTTGGATGACTTTATTAACGTATGTGTATTTAATAAAACACAACATTTTGATAGTAATGAATATTGAGTGAAAGTAATTTTATAGAAAGGTGATCTCGTAGTAGTGCAACGTTAAACCAAAAAAAGGGAAATAAGATGGAACTTATGAATAGTATGGAGAGACAGAAAATTGAAAAAACTTGTAACATTGAGAATGATTTTAAATTAAATCAAAGAAACAACTTGTAATGTGAGGTTAATAAGCTGGTTTAGTTGTCTAGACGGGGGCGCTTCTCGTTCTTCACGTCTTCATCGGATATTTTGTTTGGATGTGTGTTCCGAGCCTTGAAAAGAATTGCACAGTCAGCAGACATGGGGTTGTTTATTCGGGACGCCTCATCGTTCAAGCCAACGCCGTTCGGAATAATACGGGTGACACTGAAAGTTTGACGTGAAGCTAGGAAGTTGTACATTGACACTTTGATATGGAATTTGCAAGTTTGGCCAATAATATGTTTTAAACTTTCAGGAGTTTTAGTTTTTAGTGCTTCACTGTTATCATCTCCCTGGATAAAAAGGTAAGAAATTTTGGTTATTATTTGTATGAAAGGTGTAGCTGTGTTTTTGAGGTGCAAGGGCATTGAATATACCTCAATTGAACTATTTATTTCCTGACATGTAGATAGATGTCTACACTTATAAATTTTAATGGATGTAGAAAATATTGTATTTTTTTATATTTTATATTTTACATAGTTTGTTTTTATTTTTTTCTAATTTATATTTTTAGTTGAAGTGACTGCTTTTTGTTAGTCATTAAACAGATGATTAGAACCTAATTGGAAAAAAACAACACTTGAAATTAGTAACCGCTACTACGTCTACCAATCCTTTTACAAAAATTATTTATCTAGAACATCAAACCTAAGTAGTATTATATATAAGTTGAGTCATTTATAATAAAATAGTTTCTTTTTCCTGACCACTAAATTGCAATATTTTGATAAGTTAAGTTTAGGTTTTACTACGTAAAATATTATTTATCAGTTTGGTCATTTTTAATTGGTATTCAGATTATAGATAGTTTATTAAGTAAAATAATATGTTTTTCATATTTTTTAAAAGAATCGTATTCTTTTTTTGTTTGTTAATTTAGATAACTCTTATAATAATTTTGGCCATACGATACGATATATTATACTTCTAATCAATATATTGGTTTAATATAAATTACAACATAATATAACTTAATTTGATGTGAGACCTTTGAATGTCCATATTATAGTAAGTAACGTGATTAAGTAAATAATAATTGTCTTTTGATTTTTTTAATTGAAAAATAAAAAATTTCTAAAACAAAAGCTGATGTGGCAAGAAGATAGGAGTGATGTGGCAAGAAGATACGAGTTTGAGAAAGATGAGTTGGATGGCTTAAGAAGTCTCAAAACCTTGATTTTATTAGTATAGATTTAACGATGTATCAATAAACTTTTGTACGTATTTGAAAATAGTAGCAATAAGAATTTAGTGTGATGAGCAGATATACGAAGTTGGTGATTTTGTTCATTAATTTATTTAAGTATATTTAAACTCAATTATTAGGCGTGAGTCATGGTGCCTGCTCGATTCCCGATACATGTCATCTCTGTATTTGGAGTCTGAAGTTCTTTTGTGGGTGATGTCCTCCTTCCTCTCCTTCTAGTTTTTGGAGATCACCTTTACAGTGGATTGCTCAAACATCATGACAATGGTAGCTGATCCTGGAAGATGGCCAGCTCTTGCCCCTCTCCTCGAAGAGTTCACCCGCCTTCAAAGCATCTTCATTTATTTTTCATTTTCCGCGATTCAATGTTCTCTAAGCCACTAGGCTAATTTTCTGGCCTGTAATATTAGAAAGCTTTCCAAAAATTAAAGACGTTCCATATCATATGAGAGTGCCTCTTATGACTATGTGTTTCCGTGGCAGAGCTTCAACGTGGTGGCAGCCGCTTAAAACCTCTCGGATGCAAGAAGGGAAACATCGTATACAATCTTGGGAAAAGCTTAGAGAGAGATACGGAAAGCTTTCTTGCCATACAATTATACTCGCATGATGTACACCAAATTACAAAACTTGAGGCAAGGTAATATAACCGTTGATGGATATGCTTATGACTTTTTTTTCTCTTTTGGCACGCAAGTGTATGACACAAACTAAAGAGTAGTGAGTCTCTCTAGTTTATTGGTGGTCTTTGTGCTTCCATTGAGAACCCTCTAATTCAATTCGACCCTTTTTCAGTATCAAAGGCTCACCAGCGTGCTATTATGATTGAGCAAATATCTCGTAGCCAGGTACCTTCCTGGAGTTCCTAGCGCAACCAGGCCTATGCGCCTTCCGATTTCGTTTCATCCAAATCGCTAGAACAGACAAGAACAGGTGCACTTTTAGACGGTAAATTTGGGGTACAATTCCACAATTCTCTCCAACCTTTAAGTGCTTCAAGTGTGGAGAAACGGGTCACAGTCAATTGGCTTGACCTACCTTGTCACACCAAAGTTTACTCACTATGGATGAACATGTTTGATTAATACGGTGATGGCAATGAACCACTCAACGAACAAAAGGAACGTGTGACTAGTCATTCGGGTCTGTTGCTAATGATGAAAAGTAATTATCTAATGCCTCAGGGCGCTGAAGAATCATGGCTTCGAAACAACATTTATTAGTCGACTTATAATATTCATGAGAAATTTTGTCGTTTACTTATTGATTCGGGTAGATGTACTAATGCAATTTCTGAAGAAGTAGTGTTGAAACTTGCATTTTTCACCAAACCACATCCTTCACCGTATAACATTGTCTGGCTAAATTTGAAATATGAGATTCGTGTTTCCAAACGTTTTAAGGTTCCTTTTGATATTGGCCTTAGCTACAAGGATTTGATTTGTTTTGATGTTTTCCTTATGGATGCTTGTGATGTGTCTATATTTTAGCTTGTTTTAGGTGCATTTTTTAGTATAGTTTGCATCCATATCTACATAATTACCATCAATTTAGAGTCTTTTAGGTTTATTTTGCATTCTTAGTCTCTAGCAATGCATAGATATACATAAAGGTTGATCTTAGGTACTTTAAGAGCTTATTATGGAGAATTTTATACTACGAGAAGACTTGTGGATGAACTGATCGGTCAAAGGGCAGAGTTCAGAATGTGAATAAGAAGATTTAGCATACAACAGGACGCTCCTTGATGCTCGACCACCACTTGGTCGAGTGATTTTCATCCGCGAGAAACGTTGAGTTTTTCCAGAAATGACTTTCCTAGAGCTTTTTAATTTTGGAGTATTAATACCTCCCTTATGTAATTAAGATGATGACCCACATTTTTAGCCTCTTTTTTAAGCAGAAAAAACTTCTCCTTTTCTCTTGTAATCATCCACTTTGAAACTTAGATCCTTTGAGATCATTTGCTTATTTGAATTCAAGTGTTTAATTGTTGTTCATCTCATCCAAATCTTCCTTTTGATGTTAGCCATTTCATTTTCCGGGTTTATGATTTTTATCATGAAGTTTGAGTAGATCCATTACGGTTCTTGAGGAAATGGTGATATTATGGTAGATCTAGGGATTCCTAAGCTTAATTAGGGTTGAATTGGCTTAGATCTCTTTTATTTAAGCTTAATGCTTCTTTTTCTTTGATAAATTGAAATATGAGCTTAGGTGTTTCCCACTCAAAATGTGTTTGTGAAAATGCTTGAAAGAGTTTAAGTTGAGATAATATTTTTTAGCTCAAGCAATTGATTCTCTAGGATGTTATTAGGCTATTCTAGGTCTGATTGTAATGTATCTTATGCCATTGATCGTTGGTGAGAACCACGTCTGGTTGTAGTTTAAGTTGAGTCCCATTGCATGAGAATGAATGTGATTTGTTGTGATCCCTAACCTAGAGGTCATTTAAATAGGTTGATATGCAAGTCTGGATCCCCTAATGAACATTTGATCATTGATACCATTCCTCAAGAGCCCATTATCTTCCATTGTTAAATGCTTTGTTTGTGCTCTATTTTTAGATTATAACTCTGTTTTCTGCTTTTTTTTCTATGCTCTATTTTTGAAATTCTTAAAATCAATTGCATTCTGTCAATTGATGATAATTGGCTTGGATTATGATAAGTTGATTGTGTTCTGTTTGCTAGTTACTGGCCTATTTGGATTTAGACCTTTTTGTACAACATTGATTGAGCATTGCATTAGGTTTATTTGATTGGTAAAAATGTTGCTATCAAATTGGTGTCGTTGCCAAATGGGTTCTAGTTAGCTACAATTAGGATTATCGATTTCCTGAGACCAAGTTCTCGTGTGTGTTCTGATTGTCTTGTTTTTTATATCTTATTTTTGGAGTTTTGCTGCTTTTCAGGTGCACTCGACCACACCCAGCTCGAGTGCCGTGATCTGCTCTGTTTCCAGCTAACTCGACCTACAAGCTCGCCCGCATCTAGCTCGAGCGTCGTTGTTTCTCTGAGTTTCTTTGTACTCGACCAGTTAGCTCGACCACCGATTGGTCGAGTGTCTTGTTCTGGGATCAGATTCGGGTTGTATGCAGAGCAGATCAAAAGGCAGTGACTATCTCATCCGTTACTCGGAAAACATCAACCAATTATTTTGTGAATATTTACGGGAACAGCATAATATGTTGCAAGAGGAACACTAGGATCAAGTTGAGATGGAGGACCAAACTACACAACACCCACCTGCACACCAGGAAAATGTACAAGTGCATCATGCTAGAAGGCCACGGCATATCGGAGCTGGAGATGCTCCAAGTATTCACACTTAACAACATGGAATCGTTCCTCCTGCCATTGCCAAAAACAAATTTGAGATTAAGAGTGGTATGAACTCTATGGTTCAGAATAGCAAATTCCATGGGCTGCCATCCAAGGATCCTTTGGACCTTCTTGATGAGTTTGAGAAACTGACCGGCTTGACCAAGATTAATGGGGTTAATGAGAATGCTTTGAAGCTGAGGCTGTTTCTTTTCTCTTTAGGAGACAAATCTCACTTATGTGAAAAACACTTGCCTCAAAGATCTATTACTTCTTGAGATGCTTGCAAACACGTATTTCTCGCAAAATTCTTCTCGAATCCAAAACTGCAAAGCTTTGAAATTTTTATATCCGGTTTCAAGCAATCTAATTCTAAGACATTCTCCGAGACATGGGAAAGGTTCAAGATTTATCAGTCTCAATGCCCTCACCATGGTTTCAGCACCAGGTCACTCCTTAGTACTCTCTACAGAGGCGTTCTCCCCAAGATTCAGATGTTGTGAGATACAACAAACAATGAGAATTTGTTGAACAAAGAGGTGGATGATGGCTAGGAACTTGTAGAGAATTGGGCTCAAGCTGATGGACAGTACGGAGAAGACTATGATAGAACTACTAGGGGTCCAACAGATTCTGATATAATTAGTAGGAAGGAGCTCAATGCAATTCAAGACAAGCTGCATAGGTTGATTTCGATTCATCAAAAGAAGGTTCATCATGTGAGCGACGAGTAACATGTTGTTGGTGATGAAGATAAAGTAGAAGAGGTCAGTTTTGTGCAGAATAAAATCGGTATCTACCAACCTTACAACAGCTACAAGCCGAACCCAAGCCTCTCATAAAGGAATACCAATGTGGCTAACCCCCAAGATCAAGTGTATCCCCCAAAACCGCATTACCAAGCTCCACCTAAACCATATATCCCTGAGCAGCAATATCCGAAGAGTTTTCATCGCATGATGTACACCAAGTTACAAAACATGAGGCAAGGTAATAAAATCGTTGATAAATATGCTTATGATTTTTTTTTTCTCTTTTGGCACGAAATTGTTTGACACAAACTGAAAAGCAGCGAGTCTTTCGGTTTACTGGTGGTCTTCGTGCTTCCATTGAGAACCCTCTGTTTCAATTTGACCCTTTGTAAGTATCAAAGGCTCACCATCGTGCTATTCTGATTGAGCAAAAAGCTCGAAGTCAAGTACCTTCCTGGAGTTCTTAGCGCAATTGTGCCAATGCTCCCTCCGATTCTGTTTTATCCAAACCGCAAGAACAAAAAATAACAGACAAGAACATGTTCTCCTTTAGACGGTAAATTTGGGTACAATTTTACAACCCTCTCCAACCTTTAAGTGCTTCAAGTGTGGAGAAACGGGTCACTGTCAATCGGCTTGACCTACCTTGTCACACCGAAGTTTACTCACTATGGATGAACCTATCTGATGAATACGGTGATGACAATGAACCACTCGATGAACAAGAGAACGTGTGACTAATGATTCAGGTATGTTGCTATGAAAAGTAATTATCTAATACCTCAGGGCGCTGAAGAATCATGGCTTTGAACCAACAGTTTTAGGCGACTTGTACTGTTCATCGGAAAGTTTTTCGTTTAGTGATTGATTCAGGTAGATGTACTAATGTAATTTCTGAAAAAGTAGTGTTGAAACTTACATTTTTCGCTGAATCACATCCTTCACTGTATAACATTGCCTGGCTAAATTTGAAATGTGAGATTCGTGTTTCCAAACGTTGTAAGGTTCCTTTCTCTATTGGTCTTAACTATAAGGATTTGATTTGTTGTGATGTTTTTCTTATGGATGCTTGTCATGTCCTTCTCGGACGTCCTTTGGCAATATGACAGATATACAAACCATGATGATTTTTCCAACACTCACAACTTTTCTTATAAGGGTTATCAAATTACGCTACTCCCTAAGTTCTACACATACTTAAGCAATTTTAGCACACCAGCTCAGCCTATTCAATCCAAGTTTTATTTCTTGGTTACAAAGACATCCACATAAGAGGAAATTCAAGATTCTGGTGTCGTTTTTCTTCTTTGTTACAAACAAGCATTTTTGTCTATGCATGTCTCGGTTCGTCTTGATTTTGATACTTTGTTGACCCAATTTCGTGACGTATTCTAAAATGAATTACCTGACGGTTTACCACCCCTTCGTGATATCCATCACTGTATTGATCTCGTACCCAACTCGGTGTTGCCAAATGAATGAGCCCCAAGGAACATGACGAGTTATGAAGGCAGGTAGAAGACCTTATATCCAAGGGATACGTATGTGAAAGCTTGAGCATATGTGTTGTTCCTGCATTGTTAGTCCCCAAATAAGATGGCTTTTGGTGTATGTGTGTAGACAATCGCAAAATTAATAGTCACTATTGATGTTCCTCATATTTTGTCGGTTTTGAGCTCATTATTACGGTTATATTTGGGTAATTCGTCTATGTTTTATTGAGATTTCAGGTCAAAAACGTTCAGAGTTGGAATCATGCTTGAAGGTGGACTTTGGAGAAGTTTAAAGCATTTTCTTGTATTCTCCACGAGAGGAAGGATCGATTGATGAACACAAGGATCGATCGATCAGTGCTTTAACAAGGAATATGCGCATGATCTGAAGAACGACTCGGCTTCTAAGAGATCGACTCAATATCCAAAGATCGATCGATCAACACAAGGATCGATCGATCGATGCCCTTCAAGGAAACCTAATTTCATGATTTTTTATCTCTTGTTTTGAAACCTATAAATACTCTTTTCCTATTTTATTTTTGAAAGTCGTCTTTGAAATTTTGAAGAACGATTTTAATAGAAGTTTGAGAGTTTGTAAGCTAGGAAGAAGATCTCTTCACACTTGAGAAGAATTTCTGAATCCTATTTCTATTTATTAATGCAATTTCAGTTTCAGTTCATCATGATTTGCTTGGTTCATTGTTCTATGTATGAGTAGATCTTAGATTGGATTTAGAGATTCTAGGGTTTTAGAATTCACTGTTAGGGAAGAAATAGGATTGATGAATAGATGATTCTTATTCTAATACTTGAGTTTAATGCATAGATTAGCTTGATCACCTAGTCGAACTTTCCAGATGTTTAGGTTGTTAACTTTCCAGATGTTTGTTAAGAACTACAACTTGATTAGAAGAGCAATTCCTTCACTACCAACAAGAGTTGATGCTAGGTTGGATTGTGGGTAATTGAACCTAAGCGATAAAGCCTACTTGTAATCTGAAACCAATGATAGTTAGGACCGTTAGATTATTAGTAGAGGGGTAGATTCAACGAGAGTTGGTTTATCTTTATTTATGTTCAAGCCGAAAATATGATCAAATTAGTTCCTGAATAGTTTCCCTGATAAGAGTTCTAACTCCTGAATGAATACCTGATATCTGATTGCTTTAGTTATTTGATTACATTCGCGTTTAAGTTGTTAGTATTTACTTCTCTGATTTTGATTGATATAGCTTGCTATTCGATAGAAGTCGAAAGTGTGATCTGGTTCTCTGAGGAATTCAACCCCTAAATACTATTACATTTTCTATGCACTTGCAGTAGGATATAAGGTTAAAACTCGTTGTATCAACTATAATCTATCATTTTCTGACTCCACACCTTGATGATCTTCTCGATCACATCGGCTCCGCTGTAGTGTTTAAGAAACTTGATTTGTGTAGTGATTATCATCAAATTCGAATCTGGTAAGGGGTGAATGGAAAACGGCCTTCAAGAAAAGAGAAAGTTTATTTGAATTATTGGTGATACCTTTCTCGTTATCTAATACACCCAACACTTTCATGCATGTAATGAATGAAGCTTTTAGTTCTTTCATAGGAAAATGTATGGTTGTTTATTTTGATGATATACTTATTTATAGGTCTAGCTTGAACGAACATTTAGGTCATCTCCGCGAAGTGTAGCTCATTCCTCGCCGAGAAAAATTGTATGCGGCCACAAAGAAGTACGTTTTTGGTGTTGACCAAGTCCTATTTTTGGGTTGTGTAATCTCTGTCACCAATCTTTCCGTCGATCCCGCCAAGATTTCAGCCTTACAATCTTGGCCTACGCCCATTACTGTCACGGAAATCCGCAGTTTTCATGGCTTAACTCTTTCTTATCGTCGTTTTATTCACCATTTTAGCAGTATCATGTTTCATATTACTGATTGTATGAAGGTTGCATCCTTCCTTTGGACGCCCGACGCTGCTCACGCTTTTGAGATTATCAAATCCAAGCTCATCTCCTCTCCGGTTTTGATTCTCCCAAATTTTGGCGTTACTTTTGAGTTGCATTGTGATGCATCTAAGTCTGGGATTAGCGCAATTCTCAGTCAAGCTTCTCAGCTTGTTGCCTTCTTTAGTGAGAAGATCGCTGGTTCTCGAACCCGTTATAGTACGTATGATGTTGAGCTTTACGCTGTGGTACAAGCTATTAATCATTGGCGACATTACCTCTTCCATCGGAAATTAATTTTTTATACAAATCATGAGCACTTAAACATCTCGGTTCTCAATATAAGGTGTCCGCCCATCACGCGTCTTGGTTTGGCTATTTACAACAGTTTACCTTTGTTATTAAACATATTGTGGGATCTCTCAACAAAGTTGAAGATGCATTAAGTAAAAGACATTCTCTGCTCTTGACATTACATGCTTTTGTATCGGGTTTCGCCATTCTTCCGCAACTTTACCCTACCGACACCTTTTTTGGCAAAATTTGGCGTGATACAAAGCATGGATATACTTATTTCATTTTTGGCAGGTTCTTATTTTGTGAAATCAAGTTATGCATTCCTGAGTGCAGTCTTCGTTTGTAGTTAATCCGAGAACTTCATGGTGAACGTCATGTTGGTCGTGACTATACGCTCAAATTGGTGAGTGAGTCGAGTTTTTAACCGTCTTTACGAAGGGATGCATAACGCTTTGTTGTCCGTTGTGGGATTTTCCAAGAAGCCAAAGACAAAGCTTATAACGCAGGCCTCTACTTACCTCTTCCTATTCCTATACAACCTTGGACAAATATAAGTACATATTTTGTTCTTGGGCTTCCCCGTACCCAACGCGGTAATGATTCCATCTTTGTTATTGTGGATCGTTTTTCAAAGATGGTCCACTTTGTGGCTTGCAAGAAGATTACCGATGTTGTTTAGGTTGTGATTCTTTTCTTTTGTGGTGTATAAGCTTCACGGCCTACCACTCTCCATTGTTTTGGATAGAGATTCACAGTTCTTAAGCCACTTTTGGCGCTCTCTTTGGCGATTTCTTCACACCAAATTGGACATGAGCTCACCTTATCATCCTCAAACGGATGATCAAACCGAAGTGACTAATCGCCCCTTGAGAGATCTCCTTTGTTGTCTCGTTGGTGATAGCGTCAAGTCTTGGGATTTGGTATGTTGCTAGGCTGAGTTTGCTCATAAGAAAGCAGTGAATGATAACACGAGTTTAAGCTCATTTCAAGTTATTTATGGCATTTTACCACGTGGCCGAGATGATACTTTTGTGGCTCCTGATCGATCTCGTTTTCACGGTCGAGTGTGTGATTTAATTGAGGAGTTTGGGAGTATTCATGCTCAGGTTCACTCTAATTTGGAGTCATCGACAACTAAATACAAGTTTTCTTCTCATGCTCATCATCGGGTTGTTGAGTTTAGTGTTGATGATTTGGTTTGGGCAGTACTTACCAAGGAACGTCAAACCCGAGACATATAAAGAGTCATGAGATTGAAGATAATCATTCAGAGTGACAGATTCGGCTTTGGCGTGGACGAATTTGGTACCCAAACCATCACAGTCTATGTAAAACGACACCATATTGTCTTCATGATTGTTTACTTTGACGAGACGACCTACGAATGGGAAATAAATATGTAGGCAGTCGAAAGTGAGGGGATTAATCGAGGAATGATACGGGTTTCCGGGTCGGGTTTAGTGAAGAGAAGACCTCTTTGAGGATAGAAAAGGTAAAGAAGGTCAAGATCATGTGGAGTTAGATGGATCTTTTGCTGAAACAATTGGTTTATATGTTGTGGTTGTACTATGCTTGAAGATATTATGTTCACTTCAACCATTATTGCATCTGTAGAGAGGAAGATGAATAATTCTATTTTCAGAGAAACAAACTATATAGAATTAGCTCGTATAGGGAAACTCATTTCTCTAAGCAGCTGGCCGGGTTATGATCGCTATCAATCCGTATTTAGGGTCTTTTTACCCTTGAATCCAAAAACATATCTTCTTTTGTAATTTACAACTCAAACATACATTTTTATTCAATTAATATCGTAAAAACTATAAATCCTATTTAACCAAATTAAATTAAAAACCTTAATTTTAAATAGTGAACCGTAGTATTGGTTTAGGAAAATTCAAGATCTAAAATTTCTTTTTTTCAACAGCGGAATTGAAATGGACTAGTTCAAAACCAAAACTTTTGAATCCCAAATAATATCATATGGGACAAACCTGATTCTTTGGAGTCAAATTTGAATTAGGAAAACAACAGAAGTACTCAACCCAGTTTCGAATATAGAAAGACAAAATCAAGAACTAAAGTGACTAAATGAAGTTTGAGAGAAAGGCAGAAGATAAAATTGTCACACCCGAATTTCCAGTTTCGTCCATCTTTTATGACAATCGAATTAATTTTTAGTTGATGACTAAGCTATTTATTAATACGTCTTTTATTATAATATAAATATGTTATTACAAATTAATTTTTGATGACCGGTAAATAGTTATTATACATTTTTCAGAAATGAATATTCATAACAAAAATATAACGAATAAGTTTTGATTATAATTTTATCACAAATTGTTATGTAACAGAATTACAATTACTTATTTAAGAAATCACGAATTCAAAACAAATAAAATTTATAATAAAAACTATATATATAAACATCAAAAATTATTGTAAATATTTTATTCACAAAATTCCAAACTTCATACGGATCTACATAACTCTTTAAAATCAAAATGTGGTGAAAATAATTCATAAATTGGATATGTAACCATTTAATCAAATGCATTTTCTAGTATATCATTCCAAACAGTTGTTATATTAAATACTATATATTTATATGCAACATAATAAGTTATAATCTATTCTATATAATTTAAGAATGTAATGTTGCTATAAATTTTATACAACAAAACTATTATATTATAAAGCAATTATAATGCAATAAATAATATTTTATTTTATATATAGAAAAAAATAGAAAATAAATAAAAATATAAATATAAAATATCGGTATGGTTGATTGGATAGGTATATCACCTGGAGTAGAATATGAAAACATGTGAACGATGTGAACTGTTAAAGTCATATGACGCAGTGTCGTTTACTCCAATAATTTAGATTGATAGTTCCAAATGCCCCCTCCATGCCTAAACATTTTTGGAAAATACTAATTTTGTTGGGGTTTATTTTGAAACCATAAGTTATTTTCGTTTATCTCAAGACTAGAGACTTTGGAAGAACCAGAAGGTTTCAAGAAGGAGTCAAGTGAAGACTCAGCTAGAAGAGGAAGGTTTTGAGAAATTGACTTTTGCTTCTCATCAAACCTGAGACACATAACAGACACACAACTCCTCTTTCGCTTGACAAAGTACAATAGAAGATCAGATAGAGACAATATCAATTAAGGGTCTGAAACACATTGTCTCCTCAATGTACAACAACGATCAAGAAAGCAAGAAGAGGAATTGTCTTTTTTTGTTTTGTAGTGTGTAAGGAAAAACATAGTAAGGTGTAAGAGAGGAAGTAGAGAGAGTTGTAACAGATTAAGAGCTCGGTTTTTTGAGCTAAGTTCTTAGTGAATTTCTTCCGGAGATCTCTCCGGCGAGACGTAGGATCCCTTCACAAAGGATCCGAACTCGTAAATCACTGTGTCTTTACATTCAAGTCTTTAACTTTCTTCATAAAACACAAGTAACAGAGGAAGAAAACTCAACAGATTGGTATCAGAGCTCCAGGTTTCTCCCTGCTATTTCATCTCAGTTGTGAAATTATGTCTTCATCAAAGGTGGAGATGGAGAAGTTCGATGGGAAAAGTGACTATATACTCTGGAAAGAAAAATTACTTGCACATCTCGATATGATGGATCTGCTAGAAGGAATTAAAGAAGAAGAGATTACCGAAGCTGTAGAAGCTTCAGGAATCACTATGAAAGACAAGCAGACCACGAAGGTTGAAAAAACAGTCAAAGAAAAACGAGGAAAAGCAAGGTCCACCATCATTCTAAGTGTTGGTGACAACGTTCTCAGAAAAATCATAAAAGAGAAATCTGCTGCAGGTACGCTTAAAGTCTTAGATCATTTATTCATGGCTAAGTCTTTGCCAAAGCGGATTTACCTTATGCAAAAGTTGTATAGTTATAAGATGAGTGAGGGAATGTCAGTTGATGAGAATATTAATGATTTCCTAAGACTAATAGCGGATCTAGAACATGTCAAAGTGTCAGTCTCAGATGAAGATCAAGCCATCATTTTACTTATGGCTCTCCCCAAGCAGTTTGATCAACTGAAAGACACTTTGAAGTATGGAAAGACATCCTTGTCTCTAGATGAAATTTTCAGTGCCATTATGTCAAAAGAGCTTGAGCTAGGTGCAAATGACAGACTAACAAAGCAGAGTTTAGAGGTTCTCTATGTTCAAGAAAGATGAAGATCTCAGAGAAGAGACAAGACAGGTGACAAAGATAAGCAAAAATACAGATCTAAGTCAAATGAAAAAAAGACGTGTTGGATATGTGGTAAAGAAGGTCACTACAAGAAGCAATGTTTTTTATGGAAAGACAGAAACAAGCAGCAGAGAGAGGGAGCCGCTGAGAGAGGAGAACATTAAACAAGATTAAAAAAATCAGAGATGTTGTAGCATTCATGGTCTCAGAAGATATATGGATCATAGATATTGGGTGTTCTTTTCACATGACCCCAAGAAAAGACTGGTTCATCACATTAAATGAATCTTGTTTTGGGAAGGTGAAGATGGCTAATAACACCTACTCAGATGTTAAAGGGGTTGGAAGCATCATGATCAGAAATGAGGACATCACAACTGTGCTGCTAACCAACGTGAGATACTACTAAACATATCAAGGAATCTAATCTCATTAGGAACCTTAGAAGACCAAGGCTGCTGGTTTCAGTCAAGAGATGGAGTAATGAAGATTCCTAAAGGATGCAGAACATTGATCAAAGGAGAGAAAGTTGACACACTCTATGTTTTAAAAGGATCAGTTGCAACAGGAAGTGTGAATGTATCAATTGGCATAAGAGATGAAACAAGGTTGTGGCATCAGATACTTGGGCACATGAGTCAAAAAGGAATGTATATACTATTGAAGAAGGGTTACTTGGATAAACAGAAGGTATCAGTAATGGATTTCTACGAGGACTGCATATATGGCAAAGCTCATCGGGTCAGTTTTGGAGCCGGAAAACATGTCATGAGTGGAAAGTTGAATTACATTCACTCTGACTTATTGGGATCTCCAAATGTCCCACTGTCACTTGGAAGATGTCAATACTTCATATCATTTATTGATGATTTTACAAGGAAGATATGGGTGTATTTCTTGAGAAGAAAGGATGAAGCGTTCAACAATATTCTTGAGTGGAAGAAGGTAGTGGAGAATCAGTCAGACAGAAAGATCAAGACCTAGAGAACAGATAATGGACTTGAGTTTCACAACAAAGAGTTTCGTTTGTCTCAAGACTGGAGACTTTGGAAGAACCAGAAGGTTTCAAGAAGAAGGAGTCAAGTGAAAACTCAGCTAGAAGCGGAAGGTTTTGAGGGTTGACTTTTGCTTCTCATCAAACCTGAGACACATAACAGACACACAACTCCTCTTTCTCTTGACAAAGTACAATAGAGGATCAGATAGATACAATATCAATTAAGGGTCTGAAACACATTGTCTCCTCAATGTACAACAACGATCAAGAAAACAAGAAGAGGTCTTGTTTTTTCTTGTTTTGTAGTGTGTAAGGAAAAACAGAGTAAGGTGTAAGAGAGGAAGTAGAGAGTTGTAACAGATTAAGAGCTCGGTTTTTTGAGCTAAGTTCTTAGTGAATTTTTTCCGGAGATCTCTCCGGTGAGACGTAGGATCCCTTCATAAAGGATCCGAACTCGTAAATCACTCTGTCTTTACATTCAAATCTTTAACTTTCTTCATAAAACACAAGTAACAGAGGAAAGAACTCGACAAATTTTAACAAAAATTATTATATATTCGGAGTTGGCAAATTGACCAATGCAAAACAAATGATGTAAAAAGTTATGGTGTTGCATTAAGTTGCGTGAGATCACAAAGAAAGAAAACCAAAATAGTAAGAGAACAATCTGTTTAGAGATATCCACAAGCAGAGTACAATTCAGCCAATCGTAATGCTTTCTTTATAAATCTTTTTGACATCAAAGTTCGAGTCTATTAGGGTGGTTGACAAGTAAAAGAAAGAAATATCAATACAACAAACGTTTTCATCAAAATGTATAAACTTTTTTATGTCTCCAAACTCCTGGAGACATTGTTTGGGAGTTTGGAAGAATTTGATTATGAATCATGTTTTCTCTTGACAATCAAACGCATGGTATATTCATCTTTATTACTGCTTGAATGAGTCCATGAATTATCATAAGATCATGCACAACAATTAGAAAGAATTTAGGCTTTATAACATTTCTCTAATCGTATCAAAATGATTCCATGTCTTTACCTTTCCCACTAAAAAACTTCATCAACTTTGTAAATTTCTTCTTCTTCTTAATTATAAAGAAAGTAGGAGTGCCAGTAGATGAATATCTTCTTGGCTTCCCTCGTACAGGTGTGAATTTTCCAACTGGATTAGGGGAATTATAGCTTTTGGCTTCTGAGTTTCGCTTAAACTTCTGAATCTCATCCTCTACCAATCTCTTTGTTGACAATGATCTCTCCATTCTAAACGCTTCTCTATCTTCTTCCACTCTTGTCATTCCACTTTCTCTCATAAAAGTTTCAGACTTCATCAAAACTGCTTTTGTGCTACACTTTAATGCTTCAACCCACGCCTCTGCTGCTGCAACTTTCTTCTCTGCGGTTTCTTCTGCTTGAGAAGCGTGATTAATCAAATACTCGTACTCAAACCTCGAGATTGTAATTGTTGAACAATGCTTAGACTCCATTTCACGACTCTCCATTGTGTCTTTTATCAAAGATTCAAGCTTCTCAAGTACTAAAGCCTCTGTCTTCTTAGCTTTCTTGAGCTCATCCAACTTTGATACCAGTTCTCTTTCCTTTTCTTCTATGTTGAGTTTGGTTTTCTGTAACTCCTCCTTTGTAATCATCTTCTCTTCTTTGAGAAAATGCTCCTGTTTCATTGCAGCTTTTTTATTTCTCTTTAACTTCTCAAGAGAACCAACTAAATTCTCAGCAAGAGAACTCATTCTTTCCTCAGCAACAGATACAGCTTCCAACTTTGATTTGCCCATAAGCAATTTCGAGTTAAGTTTCTGAATCTTAACATCATCTTGCTGTATGATGTTTTCGAGGTAAGTTGTTTCCTCTTTGACTTGGCTAATCTCACCCCTTAATGAATTCATTACTGTCATGAGCCTGAAGAGTTCTGCATTAATGGAAGCAAGTTCTTCTTTTTTCGCTTCAGTTGCTTCTGTTGCTTCTTTCAAAACTGATAAACTATACGTCCCTCTTCCAAAAGAACGGCTTGATCTCGACATGCTATTGTCTCTCTTGTGAACTCTCTTCTCGATGTTCTTGACAAGATTAAGCTGCGTTTCTAACATCTGAACATCTGAAGTAGTCTCAAACAGCTCATTCTCTATATCTTTCGATCTCTCTGCTTCATCAAACATTTCCTTGATTCTCTTATTTCTTTCAACCAATAGATCCAAAACCTCTATTGCTTTCTCTTCTCTGTGCCTTTCAATCTCTTTGTATTCAGTCAAAGCTTCGATCTTTCTCAATAGAGCTGTAACATATTCCTCATTCGCCAACTCGATTTCCTTCTTAAGACTCTCCAACAATCTCAAATTCCCTTCAGTTTTAACTTGCAGTTCGTCAAATTCTTTCTCTGCTACATTTCTCTCTTCCAAAACAGATGGTATATCAAGCTTCAGTTTACTCACTTCTTCTTTCACTGCATCCAAAACTCTCATAACTTCCGCATACTGTTCATTTTCCTCCATCTTCAAAATTTCCATATCGTTTTTCTGAAACTCTACATCACCATTCAACCTCTCTATTAGTAATGTGAGCTCCTCCATCAACTTCTTCGCCTTAGACAATTCCTCTTCTGTTCTTTCTTTTGCAGACTTCGAATCCCATCTGCTCTCTTTGTAGCCACAAAGTTTTGTTCTTGACTTGCGCAGTTCCTCTACAAGTGAAAATGACTCCTAACCACACATAAAAGAGAGTAAAGAATTATCATCAAAACCTGAGCTTTAAGGAGAATCAATCCATGCCAGAGTCCAATTTCAGCATTTCTTTGTTTACCTTAATGATTGGTAAATCCAATTGAGAGCTGTTCCTGATAGCTTCTTGTCCATACATGCTTGCCTCTGAATTTTCCATTGCTCGTTTCCCTCTGAAGAACAATTATAAGAAATTCAAACAGACTCTCTAGATTCCAACAAAACAAAATCAAATCAACTCACACTATTTTGTTCTAACGAAGTAAACTGGCAATTAAAAAAGTTCAATCTTTTATCATCCCAAACGATTACGAACACATAGATACCTTTCACAATCTTGTAGAATCATAAAAACAGAGACTTCCACCAAAATTCAATATTTTAAGCCAATTCAAATTTAAAAGGGCATGAAACTAGAAAAGATCTTGGAGTAAATGTACCGGTTAGTGAGAAGGAAAAGACTGGTAGAAATGGTGATGCTGGTGGTTGATTTGGAACCATTTTGATATTCTTGGGAGAAATTTATGACGATTTGTTTCTTGTGGGACACTAATCTGAGGCCAAGGACTATACAAGTAGCAACAGATTATGGCAAGTATCAGAGAGCTCACGTCCTCAAAACACTATAATTAAATTTCATTTTAACTTTAATACACAATACGTCTGGGTGGTGTAGTCGGTTATCTCGCTAGTCTCACACACTAGAGGTCCCCTCTCCGAACCCGGGCTCAGACATTATTTTGTTTTTTGGATAACACTTGTTGATAAGTATTAACACAGCCCAAACAAAGCCTAAAAATTATAAATTTCTCGAGGTGTTTGTTATAACAAAATAATTTTTAACTAGTTTTTCTCTTATTTAAGTTTTTTTTGTTAATCGAAGAGGAAGGTGGGCTGAAACCTAAACCAACTTTATGGGAATCGGACACAGTTTGATTTTAAATATCTAGTGGTCAAATAAAAATTATTAACAATTTTGTATTTGAAGGTAAATGATTTGTGACCTAGACAAACAAAGCAACATCCTCCTAAAATAAAAACAACTAGATCACTATCGATTAGTTATCATATAATTCTTCGACTTTTTAATAACAAAACTGATTTGTTATTTCATAGTGTTAATTCATGTCGAAAAATTGTATCTATATATGAGTTTTTTTCGTGTTTCCAAAATTAATATGATTTTCTTCCGAAATTAATATGATTTGGTTCTATAATTAATATAATTTATAAGCTGCCAAAAAAAATTATTAACTTCAAAGGACGTAACGTATCACTTTTCTTGGCTTTGTGATAAAATTTTACGTAACGTATAACTCGTGAATGAGATTCTAAAATTGCACACTTACACATTGGACACTTGTCTAAGCACTTGTGAGTCATGTAACCTTCACGTTCGTCTTCTTTGGTTTATTACGTGGAACCAATCAATTTTCCTGCAAGATGGTCAAATGGATGAGCGTTACATGAAATAGACAAGAGTCAAAGACTCAACCCTGGTTGCTACCATGCTAATATCTAAAATCTCTATATATACCAACATATTTACCATCCTTAAACCCTCAAAGAAAAACAAACTCTCAAATATACTTGGAGAGGGCATAAAACGTTGAAAGCAAAGTAAAGTCTCAAGGGTTTCAAGAGTCATGAAGCTCAAGACAGTAATGTTCATCACATTTATTGTAGTCTTCATGATCTCACCTCATGCTTCGGGCCGAGCAACCACGGTTGGAGGTATTGGAGAAGTCGCAGAATCATGTTTTGTGTTGGGGCTTGTCCCATGCTTACCCGCAATGATCATTGGAACAGATCCGTCTCAATTTTGTTGCAGCAAAATGCTTGAACAGAAGCCATGTTTATGTGGTTACATTAAAAGCCCATTGCTTAGTGCGTTTGCTGCTTCTCCAAGTTCTCTCAAAGTTTTAGTGTCTTGTAAAATTCCTCTTCCTAGTTGTTGAAGCTTAATCACTTAGTATGTTTTATAAATAAAATTAAATTTTTTTTTTTTTTTTTTTTTTTTTTTTTTTTTTTTTTTTTTTTTTTTTTTTTTTTTTTTTTTTTTTTTTTTTTTCTTCCAAATGATGTAGTCGTTTAAAGACTATAAAATTGTGGTGTTTATTCTCAATGATGGTTGATGATTTCAATTACACTTTAATTATGAAATAATTGCTCAAATAGAGCAAATCTATGCTCTAATTCCAAAAACAGTTTTTATTCTAAAAAAAAGAGTAAATGGTGTAATTCCGATAACACCCTTGAAACAAAAACGTAACTTTTCTTCTTATTCTTTCTTCTTTTCTGGTTAATTTCACAAAATAAAAGAAATCTAACTGTCGTTTACCTCTCTTCCTTTTCTTCGTCGTCTTACTCATTGTCTTCTTCATTGTTTTCTTCTTACTCGTTTTCTTTTTCTTCTTCTTCTTACTCGTCGTCTTCATTTTCGCGGCGACATTTGGGTTTGTCGTTTACGTAGACATTGGGTTTGTCGATTTCGCGACATTTGGGTTTCTCGATTTCGCGACATTTGGTTTTTTGTTCTTCATCTTCTTCTTCTGTGTTTGTCAAGTAGAGTTCGTCTCGGGTCTGAGCCAATGTGATATAGTTCGCAACTAGATGTGAGGGTTTTGATTGAGAGAGTTAGGGTGAAGTGTGGTAGAGATAGGCTTAGTGTAGTAAAGTTAGTCTGACGTTTGGTAGAGGTAGGTTTTAGTGTAGTAGAGTTAATCTGACATTTGGTAGAGTTAGGTTGTAGTGTGGTAGAATTGGCTTGAGGTGTGGTAGAGTTGGATTCCGTGTAGTTGAGTTAGTCTGACGTTTGGTAGAGTTAGGTTGTAGTGTGGTAGAGGTCGCTTGTAGTGTAGTAGAGTTGGATTTCGTGTAGTTGAGTTAGGGTGAAGTTTAGTAGAGATAGGGTGAAGTGTAATAAAGTTAGTCTGACGTTTGGTAGAGGTAGGTTGTACTGTGGTAGAGTTGGGTTTCGTGTAGAAGAGTTGGATTGCAGATTATTATGATTTTGGTGGAGATATGTTGTAGTGTAGTAGAGTTTATTTGCATGTAATGGAGTTGAGTTTTTAATGTTTATCGTTTGTTTTCATCTTTTGATATGCATGAGAAGAAGTACCCGAAGAAGCTTTTCAGACACAGTCTACCGGTGATGAAGAACCGAAGCATTAATCATTATTGTAATCTTCAAAACATCAATAATATGATCAAGGGTATTGGTGAAGATGCATACGTAGACATAAAGGAGAACTCTTGCCCAGGCGTTTTCTGAATCTCGCAGACTCCGACTACACGTTTACAGGGAGATATATACAGTATTTATTGATGCATCAACTACTAATTAAAAAGAATTATGAGAAATGGGTGTTGTTTGGGTCTCGGCCTACGAGGTTTTCTCTACACGAGTTTAAATCACGTAGCTTAATTGCGATAACTTCGAGGAGTTTTCTAATGTGGTAGATGTTGCCCACAAAGAGCTTTGGAAATAAATGGGTTTTATAGGTTGGTGAAGGCCCTACATGGGTACATTTGAAAGAGGTATTAGGGAGATGTAGAGGGTGGTCTTTCGAGAAGAGGAATATGGTAGGCTTTCTAGGTTTTTTGCATGTAGGGATTTATGGTTGTCACATAAATAGTAGGACTCCTTCTAGTTCTGCTAAGTTGGTTGCTGCTTTGAGAAGTTCGAGAGGCATCCATGGGGAAGAGTGACGTTTCAAGAACTGATCAAATCGATCAAAATTGCAACCTACAAAAAGGGCACTTACACTCTACATGGGTTTGTGCACTCTCTTGTCATACGGACATTTGAGTCTATCCTCATACTAGCTGAAATATTTGGAGATCAAAGTGAATGTAACTTCCCCATTCTACGATGGAGACCAATAAAAAAACAAGCCATTCAAACCGAGGAAATTGTGAAGTTGGAGCAACAAAACACGGAGGATGGAAATGTAAATTGCTTTTGTAGTAGAGTTGTTTTATGTGATTGATAGAGTTCATTGATGTATAGTAAAGTTCATTTACCGTATAGTAGAGTTCATTTTCAAGTACAGTGGAGTTGATTTTACTCTACTAGAGTTTAGTGTAGTAGAGTTCAGTTTAGTATAGTTCATTTATATGTAGTAGAGTTCATTTATGTGTAGTAGAGTTGATTGTTGGTTTAGTAGAGTTCATTTATGTTTAATAAATTGCATCTTCTACAAGGTACGTCTTAAGCAGCTGACTACAAAGCCTCTGGAGATAATGCCTCTATGGCCATACGATATTGCATATTCCAAAGTGGACACCATGGTAGGAGACATACTTGTCTCCAGTCTAGATGAATCCTCCTGGGACATAAGTAATAAGAGGAAGGCATATGCTTATGTCGATGAGAGGATGAACAAGTGTAGTGCTCATTCAAATGAGGAGGTGAAGAACGTCAAAGAGAAGAAAAAACAGAAGGAAGAGGTCAAACATAATAAGAAAAAAAACAGAAGGTAGAGGAGTCGAGTGTTTTGCTTGACACTCTTAGAGGTTTGACCAAAGCCTTCGAAGGGATGAGACACGATCACGTTGTGTTTGGTGATCGTCTATATCGTCTGGAGGAGACTAGGCTGGAAACCAGGATAGCTATGTCCATGCTTGATGAACGTGTTTTTAGGCTGAAGCGTAACACCTCAGATAATACAGCCGTGCTTGAGAGGATTCTAGACCTAGGCGCAACCTGTTGTTTACAGCTTGGAGAACAAAAAGGCTGAGAATGGAGATGAGGGTGGAGGTCAGACAACTCCATCACATCGAACTCTTGAACCCGTGACTCATGATGTAGACGTAGAAGGCGATACAGAGCACGAAGTTTCCCCTAAAGATGTGGATCTTAAATCGGTACGTAAGACTTTATTTGAATGAGAGTTACTCTGATTGATTTACCCTATGTACAAACATTGAATTGTTAACATTATATACATATTTATACAAACATCATATAAACATAAAGTTGTGGGTTGTTAACTTTGGTAGAGCTTATTTATGGTTTGGTCGAGATATGTGTAACTCTACCAAATAGTTAATGTGATTAATACATTTCTACCAAACCATAAAAATGAACTCTACCACTATTAGCAATTCTACCAACTGTCAAGTTGACAAAGTAGAGTTACTCTTCGCAGACACTTCTTTGGGATCAGCCTAGCCTAGTGGACTCGAACTTGGAGAAAACACCAAGTGCAGATTCTCACCTTAATGATACCCAATTGTCCCAAGCCAGCACCAAACATACGATCCCGCCCAACCAGGTAAACCCATGTTTAATAAGTATTTTTGATAGAGTTGATAATTCTATTTAATAAGTCTTATTGATAGAGTTGAAATTTTTTACATATTTTTTGTAGAATAAATGGGTTATTGAGAGTCAGAAGACATCCGACCCTCTCTACCATATGTGATCTAACTCTACCATAAAAGAACTAACTCTACCATTTGAAAGAGCATACATGATCTAACTCTACCATAGAAGAATTAACTCCACCATTCGAAAGACCATATGTGAACTAACTTTACCACACAACAAGTAACTCTGCCACAATGATGTTAACTCTACTAAATAAGGTCAAACTCTTCTACAAGAGTTAACTCTACTATCCAAGAATGAATGCTTTCACGACATGTACGGGCATTGTGACATAGTTGCTTACATTTTGAACAAGCTGAAACTTTTCTTGGATGTTTAGCAGGCTGTGAACACTCGAACCAGCTCTTTATCCTTAATTTCTTCGGCCTTCCTGGTTGTTGACGCACGTGTGGTGGATTACACACCTTACAACTCATATCCAACGGAATGGAAATCGCAACATCTCTAGGAAAGATACTACTAAAGTATGCGCTGTACAGGAAGGTCGTGTAATAGTATAGATGCGTAAGTTCGTTTGTCGACCTTCTCCAAGCCTCAACAATGGAAATGGCATGCACAAAAGAAACTAACTCTACTAATGGCAATGTTAACTCTACTATGAATGGATAAACGGGAGTGCTAACTCTATTACACGAGTGTTAACTCCACTACAGATGAGTTAACTATACCTTTAAGAGCTTCTCAACAGATGTTGTTAGAACAGTAGATATGAGAGTGGCCTTCGTCTTCCTCTTAACGAACAAACGTGTTAACATCGCCCTAATTGTATCTATAAGTTTCAGAATGGGGAAAGTTTTTGCCTCTCATAAGGCATGGTTGATTGATTCTGCAATGTTCGACATAGTGAAATTGTATTTGTTTTTAGGATAGTAAACTCGACTACACATGAAGCTTTGGATCTAACACCTGAATAAGAGCAAGTATAGTGTTGAACTCATCAACCCTAAAGGTAGTGACAACTTTCTTGAACAACTTAAATGGCTCGCCCCCTTTAGATTTCGACAAAATGTTCTTACGTAGATGGTAGGTGCAAATACCCCGATAAGAAAGTGGGTGCAGATTCTTTATGGCTTTAGCAATGGATTTTTGCCTATCTGATATGATGGCAAGTTCTCGAAGGCGATGAATAGAAACTTAAACCTGTCTTGCCCGTCTACTTTGAGATTTATTCAGGTTTCGGGATTCGCTCTTCTTATAGCAAACAAGTACGACGAAAGTTCTTGGAAACTACTTTCAGTGCCTGTAACTTGGGCTCGTGCTTGGCTTAGAGTACGGTGTGCTTTCTAGTACTTCATCTACATCTATTGTAGTGATGACGACGTCAATACTACGAAGGAAGATTAACTCTACCACAAGAATTTTAACTCCACTACAAGGACGATTAACTCTACCACAAGAATTTTAACTCCACTACAAGGACGATTAACTCTACTACTTCCACATTAACTCTACTACGTATTTTTAACTCCACTATACCGACATTTGAATCTACTACAAGGAAGATTAACTCCACCATGGCGAATTACGTTATATGAAGTTTTTACCTCGATACAACGAGTTTTAACCTTATATCCTACTGCAAGTGCACAACAAACGTAATAGTGTTTAGGGGTCGAATTCTTCAAAGAACCATATCACACTTTCGACTTCTATCGAATAGCAAGCTATATCAATCAAAATCATAGAATTAAATACTAACAACTTAAACGCGAATGTAATCAAATAACTAAAGTAATCGGATATCGGGTATTCATTCAGAAGTTAGAACTCTTGTCAAGGAAACTATTCAGGAACTAATCTGATCATATTCTCGGCTTGAACATAAATAAAGATAAACCAACTCTCAGTGGATCTACTCCTCTAGTAATAATCTAAAGGTCCTAACTCTCGTTGGTCTCAGATTACAAGTAGGCTTTATCACATAGGTTCAATTACCCACAATCCAACCTAGCATCAACTCTCGTTGGTAGTGAAAGAATTGCTCTTCTAATCTAGTTCTAGTTCTTAACAAACTTCGGGAAAGTTAACAACCTAAAGTCATCGACTAGGTGATCAAGCTAATCTATGCATTAAATTCAAATATAATAAGAAGAATCATCTATTCATCAATCCTATTTGTTCCCTAACACTAAATTCTAAAACCCTAGAATCCCTAAATCTGATCTAAGATCTACTCAGACATAGAACAATGAACTAAGAAAAATACGATAAACTGAAACTGAAATTGCATTAATAAATAGAAATATGATTAATAAATTCTTCTCAAGTGTGAAGAGATCTTCTTCCTAGCTTACAAACTCTCAAACTTCTGTAAAAATCGTTCTTCAAAAGCTCAAAGATGACTCTCAAAAACAAAATAGGAAAAGAGTATTTATAGGTTTCAAAACAAGAGCTGAAAAATCGTGAAATTAGGTTTCTTCGAAGGGCATCGATCGATCGATCTTTGTGTTGATCGATCGATCTTTGGATATTGAATCGATCTCTCAGAAGCCAAGTCGTTCTTCAGATTGTGCGCATATTCCTTGTTAAAGCACTGATCGATCGATCATGGTGTTGATCGATCGATCATTCCTCTCGTGGAGAATACCAGAAAATGCTTCAAACTTCTCCAAAGTTCACATTCAAGCACTATTCCAACTCTGAATGTTTTTGACCTGAAATCTCAATAAAACACAAACGAATTCCCCAAATATAACCGTAATAATGAGCTCAAAACCGATAAAATATGAGGAACATACCTGATGTATTACCAATTCCCTTGACGAGAGGATTAAGTCAGGTTAGGTGTGAAATCAGCATGAAATCTCCTGAAAGTTGAGATAAATGTGCTCTGAAACTGAGTGTTGTTTTGTCTCTAGGTTTTCCAATAGTCTGATTGATTCCTAATAAATGCAAATCAAGCGATACTGAGTCCAAGATAATGCTGAGAAAATCGAAAATCAAGTAGGTTAATGTCAGTCTCAAAGGCTCAAAATACAGAAATAAATGAAAGATGCGTTAGTCAATAAGTGTTCTCCCCGAGACTTACTTTACACCATCCTAGTGTAAAAATAAATCAAAAAGATGACATAAAAATGGATAAGAAACAAAAGAAAGCAAAAAGAAATAGTCTGAACTAAAATGAAAAGAAACTGAAACAAAGGTAGGAAGTAGCCAAGAAACTACTCAGGACTCTAGCTATAGCGGTCGCCCAGTGCTCTTCGACGGCGAGGAAAGTGATACTACGAGTTTTAACCCTATATCCTACTGCAAGTGCACAACAAACGTAACAGTACTTAGGGGTCGAATTCCTCAAAGAACAAGTTACACTCTCAATTTCTATTAAATCACAAGCTATATCAATCGAATGAAGGAAGTGAATTCTAACAACTTTAATGTGATTGTAATCAAATAACTAAAGTAATCAGATGTCGGGTATTCATACGGGAGTTAGAACTCTTGTCAGGGAACTATTCAGGAACTATTATAATCTTATTCTCGGTTTGAACATAAATAAAGGTAAACCAACTCTCGTTGAATTTACCCCACTATTAAAAACCTAAAGGTCCTAACTTTCGTTGGTTTCAGATTACAGATAGGCATTATCGTTTAGGTTCAATTACCCACAATCCAACTTAGCATCAACTCTCGTTGGTAGTGAAGGAATTGATCTTCTAACCTAGTTCTAGTTGTTAACAATCTTCTGGAAAGTTAACAACCTAAAATCATCGACTAGGTGATCAGGCTAATCTATGCATTAGGCTCGAGTATTAGAAGGAGAATCATCTATTCGTCAATCCTATTTGTTCCCCAACAATGAATTCTAAAACCCTAGAATCCCTAGATTCGATCTAAGATCTACTCAGACATAGAATAACAAATTAGGCAAATCATGATGAACTGAAACTGAAATTGCATTAACAGAAATAAAGAGGATTCAAAAATTCTTCTCAAGTAGAAAAGATCTTCTTCCTAGCTTACAAACTCTCAAAACTCTGTAAAATTCGTCTCTCACAACTCAAAAGCGGCTCTCTAATAAAAATAAGAAAAAGAGTATTTATAGGGCCCAAAAAACAAGAGCTGAAAAACGCAAAATAAGGTTTCTGCGAAAGGCTTTGATCGATCGATCATTGGCTGATCGATCGATCTTTTGGATGATGAATCGATCTTCTCAAAAACCAAGTCGTTCTTCGGATCGTGCGCATAATCATTTCAGATCATTGATCGATCGATCGATCGGTCCTTCCTTTCGTGGAGAATACCAGAAAATGCTTCAAACTTCTACAAAGTCCACCTTCAAGCATGATTCCAACTCTGAACGTTTTTGACCTGAAATCTCAATAAACACAGATGAATTCCCCAAATATAACCATAATAATGAGCAAAACCAACAAAATATGAGGAACATTACTTGTTCATTGAATCAACAACGTGTCGAGGAAGAACATATGGCCCAGTTCCACCTACGAATTTCGTAGACAGAACAACTATGTTCTCTCCTATTCTTCCAGATAAAGAAACAACCACCATCGTTGACAGGTGAAGCTCGCACTGTTCACTGATAGTTTGGTACCCAACATTTCACATCCAACACTGTCTTCGATGAATTAACAACATCAAAGTCAAACCTCTGTAAGACAGAAAGAATTTTTAGCCTCATCATGAGTTATTTTTTTCATGAGTATCGTTTCCTAACAACCAATACTAGTGCCGACATTTCTATATCCAAATACTCAGCATTCAAATTTAACCCCATTGCTTTCCCTGAGAGATTTCTCTTCTCTTCTTCCTTTAATTTTCTACAAACACTAATATAGTCTTCATCATCCAAGCTTGCGCCATCAATATCATCACAACAGTCGAATATGAATTTCTCATCTTCCTCCTCAGCATGTTCAGTTTCGTGTTTCACATTTTTCGGAATATGCTCATTCTTTGGTCCACCTTTACTAAACACTAGATCAACTACACCACACTTTTGACCAACTCTATTATAAGGGTCATCTCTACTGGACGAAGGATCAACTCTACTACTAAACGAAGGATCAACTCAACGACACCAAGGGTCAACTCTATTATACGAGGCATTATTGTTCTCTCACTTACAATGAAATTTCTCGTCACTGCTACATTTACTGTTACTTACAATTACATGGGGAGTATCTTGTGGTATTGAATGAATGACTGTATTTGGCATGTAGCTTAGTTTTACCTCATGACATTGTTGATCCAAACCAAAATCGGCATAAACCATCTCCAGAAATTCATCAAGCCTTAAATCTTCACCAATGCCTATGATCTGACATCCGTAGAACTGGTCCACCAAACAAATCCATCGACTTTCTTAAAACTCCAAATCCCACAAACTAAAATGATATGATCCATAGATCCATATAGATAAAACCAATAAACAGTACAATGAAGGACCTTGGAAGAAGCAAAATAGCTTCAAAATTTTAATGGATGTCAACTCTAGTAAACACACTTTAACTCTACTATGTTCCACTCTGCTAGTGTAGTAGAGTTGATTAAAGCGCGAAAATCAACTATACTACGCATAAAATCTATCTCTATTATACATGACTTTTAATTCATGTCAACTCTACTAAACGCACTTTAACTCTACCACGTTGCACTCCGCTAGTATGGTAGAGTTGATCGCTTATGTGGCAGATTTCATTAATGACATTTTCGTAAATACTGTTTTTTATTCATTATAAAATGGCAAAATGGTATATAAAATGGAAAAATGGCAAAACGGTATTTATTCATTTGCTCTATTTAGATAATTAAGTCTTATTTTCACCTTAATCTAGCAAATCACCCTTTAATTATTCATTTTAATCTTTTTGGGTTTTAGTAGGAAACCAAAGTACCAAACAATGGAATGACTGTTGGAACCTTCCAATGAAGATGACTAAACAATCCGCAAAAATAAAAAAAGAACAAAACAAAAAACAGAGCCGAAGTTTTATGCTTTTGTGCTTAAGCAATTAAGTCTTCTAACTAGTACAAGCTTCAAAGGAGATGCTTAGAACATTAACTCTGAGACTAAATCGCTTTGTACTCAACGATTAAGGTGAATATCTCAAGAACTATCAGAAAAAGGATTAGAAGAGAAAACAAGAAGAAGAACCCTTAAATCAATCTCAAAACTCTCTCTTGTTCATCTTGAAGAAGAAACAAGATTGTCGACCCAAAACTATAAATATAACATTGCCTCTTTTCTCTTTCTCTTGCTCTGTCGCTTTTTTCCGTATCAATTCATTCATATATCTTATACCCATGAATTTCTTAGTTCGTTTAATCAAGAAACAAGGAGATTAAGTGGGTAAAGATATGATATGGGCCTTGATAAGAAAATCCTAAACTAGACCATCTCCAACCATTAGAATCCCATTAGGGATTCATAATATTTTTTTAATTAAAATAATAATTTAAGAATTCTTGTTTTGGTTTTAATATTTGGAGGATTCCAATGGTAGAACCTCATTAGAGGTTCTTAAAAAAAATTGATTAGTATTGATCAAAATTTTCAATTCCCACACATCTTAAAAAAATTGATTAAAACTCGAAACTAATCTAAGTACCATTGATCAAGCTTTCAATTCCCACACATCTCCAACAATTAGAACTAAAGCCATCGTTTGTATAAAGAAGTCGAGTAACCATTAGAATTGACAGGGCAAGTGATGGAAAGTTTCAAGCTGAGACAACAACAAACCTTGCTAACAGATTCCTTGCTATCTAGCATGGTAACTTTTCGGCACTGAGTTGGATCAACAACTTCTATGAGTTCCAAAGGTTTAGACTTACCAACAGCGTCCAAGTTTCTTTGCTTTTCTATCGTTTCTTGACATTACATCAATTTCATTTTTCATACGTCTTAACACCAAAGCTAGATGACAAGAAAATTTTGATTCACAACATATGTTGAGCTACACAAAAACAAAAACAAAACCATAACCTCTTTATTTTCTCCATTGCGAAAACACCACCTTCAGCAATAGAGAAAGAAAAAATGCTTGACACATTCTTTCGACTCCGAGAAGAAAACAAGAACCTGAATTATTGATCTCCTTTGAACCAGTCTCCAACAGAACGAGATCATAGAGCATAACAGAACAAGGAAATCACCATCATAGGAGTTAGAGAGAAAATCATGAATCATATCCCTTCTCCTACTTGTCACACATACGATACATCAAAAAAAGTTACAAAAGAGAAGAATTGAGTCTATTAATAGCTATGTATCAACACGAGATGGTTGATGAGAGTCCTGCCTTACAACAAATAGTAAATGAAAGACGGCAGAGTGAACTGCATAGAGCGAAACATATAGCCTTCAACATATAGGGGGAGTTCATGTATGAAACAGGTAATGAAGAAGAACAGTACAAAGAATCGAGCAATATAATTAGCCAAGAATATGCCCTATAGCAGACGACAAATGGAAAAAACATAGGACATAAATCAGACGCCATTAGAATAGTAAGTCCTCCACAAACCCAAGACGACATCAGTCTCCACAAACCCATAATTTTGTAAACGATCCAACAATGACTATTGATATACAGGAAATTGTTGAAGTGAGATATATAAGATCGATAGAAAAACGAATTCAAAAAGGAATCAAAGAAAACTTACATAGCAGCGGAGGAGTTGGTGATTGACCGATGATTGCATACTCCATAATCTCGGTAGCTCATCTACAAGCTCCTGCAGGTTTTGGTCCAATAGGTGAAGAAGCCTGGCGATGAGACTAAGTCTATTCCTAACCAAAATGCTTGTATAGGCGTGGTGAGGGATGGAGATTACTGTGTCATTACGGCCAAGGTGGAACTGGTTCATATCATTCCAGTTGGTGTTCTCCATGTCTTAGCTCTCACTACAAGAGAACATTAGTTTAGGGACCATATTTTACAACGTTTATGGGACGTTGTAAAATAGGGATGTATTTGCAACTTCTTTACGACGTTTAGAAAAAACGTCGTAAATGAGTTGTAAACGTACAACGAAAATAAACGTTGTAAACAAGTTGGTATTTTACGACTTTTTAACAAAGTTTTCCCATTGCTTCAACAATTCGTTGTGGATAAGTCCCTAAGTTGCGACTCTTTTAAGACCTCTATAATTTACATCGAATTAACATCGAATGTCAAAGTAGGTATACACGTTTTTCTTGTTATGTAAAAGGTTTAAATAAAATTTAAACTTGGAGTTGTAAAGGTGTTGGTAAATTTAAAATTATGTTGTTAAAACGTCACTATTTTACAACTCTTTTACGACTAAACTGTTTACAACTACTTAAGGACGTAATTTCAAATTAGATATTTATGGTTAGGTACATGTGTTGTAATTTACTCGTAATTTGCGAGAAGTTGTAAAATCATCGTTAATTTTTTGCCTATATAAGGAGGAAGGCTCTCTTCATTAATCACAACATCAAAAAACAAAAAAAAAACGTGGTAGAGGAGAAAAAAAAAACGGTTTTGGGGAAAAATCCCAAAAATGTCTTTCGGTGGAGATATTTTCGAGCAACGGAAGTGGATGTATATGCATAAAGATGCTGCCAGAATCGTGACAAAGGAGTTTATGAATGGGGCAGAAATATTCATGCACCAGGCTAGTCAAACCGAAATCACGATTGAATCGGGTAAGATGTTCTGTCCTTGTCGGAAATGCAAAAATACGAAATTCGCCCGAGTAGAAACTGTTTGGAATCATATATTAAATAGAGCGTTTACACCACATTATTATATTTGGTTTCACCATGGGGAAGGTGATAGTGGTCGTGGGAATGACGAAGCAAGTAGTAGTAATTTTAGGAATGTTGATGCTAATATAGGTAAATCAAGTAATTTGCATGATGTTGGTTATCAGAATGAGATTCATGGGGTTGTAGAGCATAAGAGGATGCATGAAATGGTCACAGACACATTTCAGGAAACTAATATTGATCAACCTATAGTTGCTGAGGCACCCAATTTAGATGCAAAAAGGTTGTATGACATGCTAGATGCTGCAAACCAGCCTCTCTACGAGGGGTGTAGAGAAGGTCTGTCAAAATTATCATTGCCAGCTAGGATGATGAATATTAAAACAGAATGTAATTCATCTCAGTCATGCATGAATATGTGGACTGACTTGCTCAAAGAGTATTTGCCAGAAGACAATGTGTGTGCTGAATCATATTATGAGACGCAGAAATTGGTCTATGGTCTTGGGTTGCCGTTTGAAACCATTGATGTCTGTATAGATAATTGTATGATCTACTGGAAAGATGATGATGTGTTACAAGAATGTCGGTTCTGTAACAAGCCAAAATATAAGGCACAAGAGAGTGGGCGTAAGAAGGTTCCGTATCAACGGATGTGGTATTTGCCAATAACTGATAGATTGAAGAGGTTATATTAGTCGGAGAGGACAGCAGCTGCGATGAGATGGCATGCAGAGCATTCACAGACAGAAGGCGAGATTAATCATCCTTCAGATGCAAAGGCGTGGAAACATTTTAATACGGTACATAAAGATTTTGCTAAGAATATTAGGAATGTTTATCTTGCTCTATGCACCGATGGTTTTAGTCTGTTTGGAATGTCTGGTAGACAATATTCTTTGTGGCCAGTAATCCTCACGCCTTATAACGTTCCTCCGGGAATTTGCATGGAAAAAGAATTTTTATTCCTAAGTATACTTCTTCCTGGTCCTAATCATCCAAAACGGTCTCTTGACGTGTTTTTGCAACCTTTGATTCATGAGCTGAAACAGTTATGGACGCATGGGGTTCGAGCATATGATTATTCTGCCCAAAAAAATTTTATGATGAAGGCGGTGCTTATGTGGACGATAAGTGACTTCCCTGCGTACGGAATGTTATCTGGTTGGACAACACATGGGAGATTGGCTTGCCCATATTGCCTTGGGAGAACAGATGCATTCCAACTGAAGCATGGTAGGAAGACGTCTTGGTTTGATTGTCATCGTCGATTTCTGCCAATTAACCATCCTTACCGAAGGAACACGACTCTATTCAGGAGTAAAGTTAAGGTAAAGGATCCCCCACCATTGTATCTATCAGGAGAGGAGATCGAAGCAAATGTGGATTATTATGGAGCTTTGGCTACTGCTCCTCGAGGGGGTAATTAACACGTTCCTAATAATATGCCGAATTATTACGGACGGCATCATAATTGGCATAAGAAGAGTATATTTTGGGAGCTGCCATATTGGAAAGATTTGCTGATTCGACATAATTTGGATGTGATGCACATCGAGAAGAATTTTTTTGAGAATATCATGCATACGATTTTGAACGTGGCTGGTAGGACAAAGGATAACAGGAATTCACGTTTAGACTTACCAGCTATTTGTTCAAGGAGTGAGTTGCATATCAAAAGTGACTGTAAAATTCCAGTTCCGATATTTAGGTTGTCATTTGAGGCAAAAACAGCATTATTCAATTGGGTGTCATCAGAGGTGAAGTTTCCTGATGGGTATGTTTCAAATCTCTCAAGATGTGTTGCGCAAGGGCAAAAGTTTACAGCGATGAAAAGTCATGATTGTCATGTGTTCATGCAACGACTACTACCCTTTGCTTTGGCGGAGTTGCTTCCAAAAGATATACATGAAGCACTTGCAGGTATTTGTTTAACATACTATAGTAATGAATATAAACATATGTATATAACTCTTATATCGTAGGTATTGGAGCTTTTTTTAGAGATTTGAGTGCACGGACAATCACAGTAGAAGGTTTGGAACAACTTTCAACAAATATACCGCTATTGTTGTGCAACTTAGAGAAGATTTTCCCTCCTTCGTTCTTCGATGTTATGGAACATCTGCCAATGCACCTTCCTCTCGAAGCACTCCTAGCATGACCTGTTCATTTTCGATGGATGTACCCATTTGAACGTTTTATGAAAACGCTTAAGAGCAAAGCAAAGAACCTGTCAAAAGTCGAAGGGTCAATCGTTACTGGTAGCCTCACAGAAGAAACGTCGCATTTCACATCGTACTACTTTGCATCCACCGTTCACACACGGAAAAGAGCACCTAGGAGATATGATGACGGTGGTGTCGCCCAAACTTATGCAGTAGAGGGAGTTCCTGATATTTTTTCCCCAATTGGACGTCTCAGTGGAAAATTAAAAGAAGTTTGGTGGAGTAGTCTCGAAGACCGCCACGCGGCACACACATATATACTTCTGGATTGCACTCAAGTGCTTCCGTTTGAAAGGTATATATATATATATGTATTGTATATAGTTAATGAAATGTGTATTAATTTAAATTAACATATTTTTATATACATGTGTAGTTTATTTGTTAGTCAGGTAAAAGAAACTATTGAAAGAATTTCAGATGCAGAAGTAGTTAAACGGAAAGATATGCACTTCGCATTATGGTTGAAGGGCCAAGTAAGAGTGACTAATTTTAAATTAACATATTTATAATTACGTTGTGATTAATTTTAAATTGTGTATACAGGTTGACTATGATGATCCATACTACCCACCATGGTTTCATGATTTGATCCAAGGTCATGTTGCTAAGATAACAACAACACCCATGTATTTCACCAGAGGATACACATTTCACACCTTTGAGTACGGTGTAAGGCGTGCAACGGCAAATTGGGGAGTATGTGTGAAAGGTAAAACCGATTTCTATGGCGTTTTGCAAGAGATTATCGAGGTGGAATTTGTGGGATTAGTTGGGTTACGAACTGTGCTATTCAAGTGTGACTGGTTTGATCCCGTAATTAACAGAGGTGTCTGTTACAACAAATTTGGAGTTGTGGACGTGAATGGGAGGAGAAGATACAACAAGTTTGAGCCTTTCGTCTTAGCATCGCAAGCAGAGCAAGTTAGCTTCATTCCATATCCAAGGATCAAAGAGTCAGGCATCAATTGGTTAGCTACAGTGAAGATCACACCTCGTGGGCGAATTATTGGATGTAGAGATTTACCGTTGCAGGAAGAATCATGTTCAGCTATACAAGTGCCAGAGCAAGCAACAGAGCTAGTGATTCTTATCGATCCGGAAAACCGAGAGTATGAGGATCTCCCTGAAGAAGACGTTGACGATGAGGAGCGTGACGAGTTTGCAGAAAGTGATAATCCAAGTAGTGGAAATGGTAGTAACGGTGAAGAATCTGATTGACACTACGGTTTATACCGTATGAACAATTAATGTATTGTTGGAGGATTATCATGTATTTTACGTTATGTCAATCTTTTATAAATCATTTAAATTTAGTAAATTCATAAATCATTCAAAGTTTAATAAAACTAAGTTTTACATATCAATCAAAACTTTATCAATCTAAGATCTATAAATAAATCTACAATTCCGCAAAACACTTAGGAAAAACACTTAGAAAAAAAAATCAAAAAACGTTGTAAGGTCGTTGGCGACCAGAAACGTCGTAAGGATGTTGCTAGTTGTCAACGTATTTACGACGTTTTTAGAGAAACGTCGTAAGGACGTTGACAACTAGCAACGTCCTTACGACGTTTCGGTTCGCCAACGTCTTTACGACATTCTGTTTTTTTTTTTTACTTTTTAACATTTGTAAATTTTTTATAATTTAAATCATACTTTTGTATAATTATAAGAGTATGATTAAATTATAAGAGTGTGATTTAAATTATACAAAATTTACAAATGAGAAAAATTAAAAAAGAAAACAGAACATCGTAAAGACGTTGGCAACTAGCAACGTCTTTACGACGTTTCTGGTCGCCAACGACCTTACAACGTTTCTTTGATTTGCGTAACGGGTATTTGAATTAAACATAACGTCTCAGTGAATTACACCGTAGTGGTACATTGAATCAACATTTGCCAACTTCTTTACATCGAAAACGTTGTAAATTCGTCCCTAAATTTACAACTCTTTCACGACATTTCATGAATTCCCAACTCGTTTACAACTCCACCTTTTCCCTATAAATATATCACCAATTTTGCAACATTATTCCATCATTCTCCATTCCACATTCTCTCTCTAAGGTATCACTCTCTCCCTTCTCTCTACAATTTTCTTTTTTTTTTGCAAATTTAGGATTTAAAATTATGTAGGTTGTTTAGAAATGATGTAGTAGGTACGGAATTTAGAATATAGGCTTTATATATTATTTAGTAGTATCCAACGTCTAATTGACGAAACATCGTTTTGTGGGTACAAATTATGGCACCCCGGAAGCATACACGCCGTGTCCACTACAGTGACATACTGCACGGCACCGCATCATCTTCTACTTCCTCGGCTGTGCCAGAGACGCAGTCACAGTCACATCATCAGAGTCATACACCCCCGGCTACTTCCCCAGCACCAGAAGTGGCCGTAGATCCCCCTCCGACGAATGTTGCGGTCCATCCAGACCTCTTGGTGCCGCCTGATGCACCTTACGCGCAGTACCGGGTTGAGGATATTCTCATGGCACCAAACCGCGAGAATTTGCCGCATCTACACGTCGATCGTCCAACTGGAACCTATTGGTACATATTTAGTTTAATTTACATACTAAATTTAAGCATTTATAATTAAATAGCTAATAATATACATTAAAAAAAAATTTAGGTTCGGTATTGATAGCAAAGTGGGACGTAGCATCACGGAATGCATCAAAAGCTATTTCGTAGAGGCGACTCCAAATTGGAAATCAACACCTCATTACATTCGCATAACGTGGTTCAAGATTTTTGCGGTAATATTTTTTTTTCATTAATTTTTATTATTCAACATATTATAATATATATTAAATATTAATTATTAAAACTACTAGCAACGTTGGAATTGAGACGTCTCTATCAACGAGATTGTCCGACATGAGTTCAACCGCAAAGCCATGAAGCGGCTTATTAACACAGTCTCGGACTAGAAAACCGAGTGGGAGGTGAAGGGAGATGCTGGGAAACCCACATTCATGACCAACGCTTGTTGGGATGGACTGAAGAATTACTAGGTAGACCATGTAGCTGTGAGGAGAGCTGCTCAGTGTTCCGCCTCCCGGAAGAAGATTGGGCCCGACGGCTTACCAGTCGCAATGCCGCACACTGCAGGCCAAATGCCTTTTGGTGGAGTGGCAATACAAATCGTAAGTATTTTCAAAAATAATTTTTTTCATTTATAATATTTATTAACATAAATTAATATTTAATTAAAAATTGAATTTTATTAGGCGGAAAAAACTGGACAGATTCCTACGCTTCCAGAACTCTATGCCGCAACCCATAAGAAGAAATCTAGCGTCTTCGTCGATCCACATTGTGAGCTGCTACATAGCCAGGTTGAAGCTACGGTTCAGGAGCGTCAAACGCAGCTTTCCCAGGAATCCACCGACGGTACTCCAGTCCAATTGATTGCTCCGGAGATCAACGCAATTTAAAAGTAGGTATTAAATTAAATACTTTAATTTAAATAATATTTTTTCCCTGACAAATCTTTTTTGTAGATCGCTCCAACAAAAAAGGGACGAATTATTGGCATAGGATCCGCCCAAGATGTCCAGAGAGTCACTTCTAACTGGATTGGCGAAAACTCACTCCGTACTCAGTTGCAAGAATCTCGTGCGGAAACTGCTTCGCTAAAGCAAACGACGGATGAGAAATTCGCAGCCATGGAATCCATGATGGATATTTTGGTTGCGGGCAATCCACATGCATCTGCGGCTTTGGAGCTTAGACGTCGCAACCTTGGGATTAGACCTATAGAGAATGTCAAGGTCGATTTGAACGAGCGGGTGGCTGAAGATCAGGACGACCGTAGCTCTGACATGTTCGACGAATTACTTCGTTAAATATTTTGTAATTTGTAATTAAATTTTGTAAAAACATTTTAATTATATATTTTATATTATAATTTTATTTTAATTATTTCATATTTTTATTTTAAATACAAAAAATTAAATTTCACAATTTTAATAAAAAAATACATAATAAATTTTAGTCCCTAAGTAGTTGTAAATTATTTCGTCTTTAAATAGTTGTAAACACTTTTCGTCTTTAAGTAGTTGTAAACAATTTCATCTTTAAGTAGTTGTAAAACTTTCGTCTTTACTTAGTTGTAAAGATTTCGACTTTAAAACGTTGTAAAAAAATCGACTCTTATTAGTTGTAAACTAAACGTTGTAAGGACGTTGCTAAGTTTACAATCAACTTACAACGTATATATTGGCATCGAGTTTACAACGTACTACTACATTTACGAGGTTTTTACAACTCTCTTTTTACGACGTTTTAACAACGTTTTTGTTGCGTTATTAACTTTTACAACGTTTTTACAACGTTTTGTACTTTACGACGTGCAAGACACGACGTTTCACGCGGCGTCCCTAATACGTTGTAAAAGTCCTTTACAACGCTTTAGGGACAAAAATGGGAGTTGTAAAACACATGTTCTCTTGTAGTGTCTGTAGTGTTTTAGTGTTTTGTTCTGGTTTGTCATTTGCTCGAGTTGCCATTGCTTGAATATATAGCCGGTGTGGAGTGTTGAAAGTCGAAGAGTTGGCAAAGTTAATGCTGGCGTGGCAAGTAATAGCTGCAGGTTATGAGTATCTTGGTTTGTGTGAGCTCTTGCATGGTGTGTAGCGTAAACCATTGAAGCCGCCAAAGTGAGCTTAGCAATTATGATTATGTATCTCGAAGATAGAGGAGTCTAAGGATTAGGCGTATGCCATTGTTGATACTAGGGGCATTCGTATACCCGGACTCGATTGAGTCGTATTCTCGTAATGTAAAATCTTTTCGGGTATTTTATATATTTTGGTTTGGTTCGGTTCTTCTTATTTTGAGTCGGGTTCGGGTATCAGGTATTATACACCTAGCCCTAGTTGATGCCGATCGGCGATGGTTAAGAGGTCTGCTCTTGGTTATGTAGATAATAGGTCATCATGATGGTTATTAGAGCTGGTAATATTAGGTAGTACTGATGATTATGTCGAGAGAGAACCAAAAAAGGAAGGAAAAAGGTTTGTCGTTTATGGTAAAGGAATCTTGGAAGTTGGCCAATGGGGAAACGGTAATGTAAAAATTTGAAAAGGTGAGGAAAGGATCAGTAAACTGACATAAGTAAATATTATAGTGGTGTATGAGGATCAGATATTGGCACATGTTTTTGATGATTGATTGTGGTAACACGAGCTTCCGTTAATACGTAATTGAGACTTCGGTTCCGTAATGTCACCTCGCTTTAGTTATTAGAAGATGTTAAAACCCATCTTGGTAATTCCCTTTTTATGTAGTCATTGATTGGTTCTGCCTTCATAAATGACACTACTAGCAATGTTGGTTGCAATAATATTGGCTTCACGCGTGGTTTTGTGTAGGCTCATAGATGTGAACCTTTGTATGAATGGTGTAATAATGCCAATCCAAGGTATTAATTTCGGCCATCGGGCTGGAGCAGAAAGCCCATTGAAGAGGGTGTTGTATTCCACGTGGATCCTTATTTCAGTGAGCCTGAGATCCAACATGCTGCTTAAGGCCCAATGTGAGCCCATGAATTTCATCCCAATTCTGGTGGGCTGACTCAGTAACGCATGTCGGATAACTGAGTTTACTTGCTCATTCTTAAGGACCCATGATCCGTCTGCAATTTCTAAATCTCCTTTCCAGATTACCTTTCAGGATTTGACAGGTCTGGTCAGTATTCAAACATGAATGGTCGAGATACAGACAGTGATAGTGGACGTTTGGACAGACGTGGCTGAGCGATGGCAAGGCTGGTCGAGAGCTAGTATAGACTGAGTGTACCACGATCAGCGACCCGATTCAGTTTAAGTGATGGTCTTTAGAGGAATCGATTAGGGATTCTTGCGATTAAATTTTCACGAGAAACCTTATAAAAAGAAGGCTTAGTGGCAGCCGTTTGGGATAGGATTGAAAACACAAACTTTGAGAAAAACACAAAGAGAACTGTTCCATGAAAGAGAGAAAAAAGGAAGAACACTGAAGGAAATAAGGATGGGTTTCGTTGGCTATGGACTGAGTGGGATCGGATGTAGTCTGGGGGTTATGCGTAGTCTGTGATTGTGATTGAAGGGATTCGAAGTTGATATGAGAAGCTTAACCGTAAATTAAGCATTATCGAGGAAAGATTGGTTGTGTGACTGAGTAATAAGCGGAGATAGTGGAGGGCGAACGAGTTCATTGTAAGGGAAGTATGAATCTGGTTCAGGATGGTCGAGACATGTGATGATAAACTCAGACCATGAAATTGCGAAAGAAGGGTTGATCTGACATGGGTCTTGGAAGATCTGAGTGTGCCACACAAATCTCATTCATCTATTGTCGATTACCTAACCAGTTCCCGCTTTTAACAAAATAATATCAAGAGTTAGGGTAGCTCCATGTCCATGAATCCTTGCACGTGTCTCGAGAATCCTAGCTACATCTTGGAGATGAACTGTCTCTTTAATCTTTTGTTTATCCCAGTTTGGGCCTTTCTTTAAATCATTGACTTTGAGACAAATGTTGAAGATTAATTCCTTACTGTTATGTTGTCTCGGATGTTTGTCAAAGATCTAGTTAGATGTCCAAACGTGATTTTCTTCACCGTAGTCTGTTTGCCTTAGTAGCCATTTAGTCTATAAAGTTCTTCCCTGAAAAATACTCCTTCAAGCATAAGATTGTTTTGCTCTCAGTGTGCTCATTAGAAAGTATGTTTGTCTAAAGTACCCAAAACAGTACAATCATGACAAAAGGGACTCTGGGTGGTTAAGAATTCTCCATGCTTGTTTGGCAAGCAGAGCTTGATTGAAGATAGGTATATCTTTAAATCCTAGTCCTCCAACATATTTCCTTTTACATAGTTTTTTCCAGGAGACCCAATGGATCTTCTTTTGATTAGGGTTAACGCTCCACTAATTGTACATCGTAGCACTAGTGAGGTTGTTGCATTGATGCTTTGAAAGTTCCTCTTAGCGAAAGAAGTTTAGATCTCCATTTTGTAGTTTTGGAGTTTATACTGTTACTATTAAAAATTCCTTTCTTTGGCCCCTTGTCCATCCGAGGTATTTAGCAATCTTCTTGCTTGAATGGATACTTAACATATTTTTAATAGCAGACCATGTTGTTAAGGGGACTTTTGCACCAAAGGTCACATACAATTTTGAGTATTTTATTCGTTCCCTGAAGCTTGCTCGTACTCCTTGAAGGCCATAGCTTCCTCTTTATTTGCTTTGCACACAAAAAGGTTGTCATCTGCATATAGTAAGTGTTTGATAGTTGGCCATGAGCGGTGAAACTGTAATCCTATAGTAAGCTATCTCCTTTTATGCTAAAAACTGCTTTCCTGATTTTCTCTCTTGACACTTCCTTTAGTAAGGAATTATTCATCTCCTTATGCCTTTTGGCGATAATGTCTGCAGTATTTTTTCAACACCAGTGGGGTTGGAGGATGTGAATATTCCTGAAAGTAATTGGCAGCAATGTTCCCCTTTGATCCTTCTGAGTAGTGTGTGTGGTTAGCTTCATCATGAAGGCTTACTATATGGTCTATGTCTGCTAGACACTTTTTCTTACTCTTCTGTTTCCAATAGTACTCTTCTTCTTTGATTTGAATCTCCATTTGTGCCTTTAAATGTTGCATTTGTGTGAATTTAGGTTGTAATTTTGTTACTTCAAATTCAAACTGTCTGCGGAGTCGATCCATTTTTGTTGCCAAATTGGTATTCGTACTTTTTCCATATTAAGATTGAAGATCTGCAAAAGTGAATACGGTCGCTTAATGTTGCGTTTGTAGAAGTCCTGTTTTTTTTTTCCATGCAACCTTGATTATATTTTCAAACTTCTGCCTTCGAGTCCATCTCTTGTCAAACCAGAATCTTTTCCTGCACTATCTAGATTCTAATACAAATGTGATTAGAAGAGGTCTATGATCGAATCCCATGAAGTCTAGGTAAGAAGTATTGGTTCTCGACTTCAGAGCTAGGAGATCTCTATTTCCAAAACTTCTTTCAAGCTGACACTATATCCAGTGATTATATCTATGACCAACCCAGGAGAAGAAAGGACTAGAGCTTGGTATTTCCCTACCCTGCAGTCTTCAATCATATTATTGAAATCTTGAAAAGATGAGTCTTGTCTTGGCGGACCACCTTTTTCTGAATTGAAGAGCAGCTCACTGATATGGCCACCCAACTGTAGCTTAGTGCCTATGATATTTTTGTTTGATTGTTGTATTTGTAACTCCATTTTGTCTTTCCACATTAGTGATAATTTGACCAATAGGATCCAATGTCTTGTAATTATCATAGCCCATCCAGAATTTAAAATCTTCCATATATGTCTTTGTGTTCTTCATTTCCATGAGACACAATACGTCAGAGAGTAAGGAGTTCCTCTTTTTTTAAGGCGTCGAACTGTCAAGGTGTTTCTCAAACCTTGACAATTCCAACTGAGCATACTCATTGAACATTTGGTGGCTTTAGGGCAGCCACCATGCATTTGTGAGTTTGTGTGTGTCCTTCTTTTTACCTTGACAAGGGAAGAAAGAGTTTTCTATTTATTTTTTAAGCCTCCTTCATCATTCTGATCAGGATGCTTCGTTTCTAAGATTGCCAGAGCTTGTTTGT